>JAZHYW010053585.1:0-83172 GCA_037355805.1 Ixodes ricinus
AAGTACGGTTGCAGAAGAAAACCTGAAGGAACGATATAGATAGATTTCACAGAAGAAACGTCAGCACCGCTGACTCTTAACCTTGGCACCAGGCTCCATTGTTGCGTGGTTCAATTGTGTTCGAACAAATCTGACCTTTTTACAGTAGCCATCTCCAAATGTCAAGTATACAAAATATACCCCAAATTCGTTGGTCACCGAAGTACTCTTGGCTCTCGAACGGTCGCGGCATATACGCTCAAAAATGTGGGCCCGGCTTATTTACCGAAGAATCTTTTCCAGAAAACAAACAGGCAGGTATGGACATAGGCAAGACTCTGCTCACTGTCGCATGCACACGAACTCCACGCAAGATATTCGCGACTTCAGCGAAACGAACGGCACCTAGAGGGGAAACACTGAACTGGACGGAACAGATCCTTTCGCGATTTCTGCTCTTCTAGTTGTGGCCTCCGTGATTACATGTCGGCGGTTGTCGCGATGGGACAATTGTCCTGATGAGTCTATCATTACTCGCGTACCAGCGTGTTGTCTAGGTCCATCTGAACGGAACCTATACGCAGCCGCGTGAACTAGACATTGCGCGATTATCAACATTCATCAGCACCGTAGGAGGACAGTAGGCAGTCCTTCCATCGCTTCCCCAAAGAGGGTCAAGCCTCTGGAAGCTCGCTTATACGCCAACACATCGCCGCAGGTTTGGAACGTAATGAATAAGAAATGGGGCAAACCCTTTTGAGTCTAATGCTTGCCTGCTGAATCCCGAGAGTTGTGCTTTGAGCTGGCACATGGCACGGCACGACCTGTTCGAGGCCGCCATATTTGCCCGATCGTGGCGACTCCTGTAGGTCGCTGGAGTCGCGATTATACAAGGGCCTAACGCGTGCATGTTGCTGTCGCCTTGCGGGCATCTTCTGCTTCCGAGAAAACTGGCTCCGAACCGCTGGAGGGAAGTGGTGTCTGTCAGACGTCCACTCGACGCTCGATTAATAGACAGGCCCGACAGGGAGAGTCGCAGCGCCGATGGCTGGTGGGAAGCGGCCACTCAGAGAGCCGCCTGACTTGAGCGGGAAACGGATCGGCGCACACCGCGCGGAGAGGGCCCACGCTGACACGCGGACATGGCTGCCATGTTCCCGGATCTCGGGCCCTGAGCTTAAGTGCAGAGTCCAGACGGACCCGGACCCACGTTGTGTCATCTCACTGCCACTCTTCGGTTTTCTACGTTATTGTGCGGTGACTTTCATGGCTTGTGCGGGAGCTAAAGAACCACGAAAAACAAACTGTACTGAGTGCAAAACGTATTATTACGGGGTTAATTTTTACATTAAAACGATTCCTAGAAATTGGAGTCTTAATGCGAAAATGTAGGTGTCACGGGAAAGTTTTTATAGCACATTCAAACCGGGGAATTTTAGGCCGTTGTCAAAATAGTTCAAGGAAGTTCTTATGTTTGAGAATACTGAATGCTGGTTTGGGTTGTTCACTGGCAAATTTATGTCGTCGAGGGACTGAGGAAATCTGCTGATAAATTTGGAGCAGTTTAAAAGGGATCTTGCTTAGACATATTTGCACCCCTGCAAGGGTGAGCTAGTTTTCCGGGTTTCTTTTAAATCAGAAACTATCTTTAAATCAGAAACTTCTTTAAATCGGGAACTGAAAAAAAACGATCATAAAGCGCAATGCATTTGATAACCGGAACTGGAACAGATCCGATAGGAATATGACCGATGAATCGAGACCTGAGTTAAAACCGCTAAAATTAAATCGGTAATTGTATCGGTTTAACACTAAAACAGATTCGACGAGAAAAGCATCCTTAAGCCCCAACGACTCGCACGCGCACGCGCAGTGGCATCGGCGATGCGTTCGGGGACGAACCGTTCTGTCGAAACGACTCGCTAAAACTCCCTAATGACAGAGTTTCTTTGAGGCGATCCCCATAAGTCTAGGCACCATCTCTCAAGCACTAAACGCTATGTCAATAAGATTAGTTTGAGAAACGAAGAAATAACAGAAAATGTTCTATTTCAAAGACTTTGAAGGATTATTTTCCTTCACTATTCAGTCATCAAGTGAATCAACTGCTCCGTCATATCATACAAACCAGTTGAGAATTCGGGATACTTCTTGTTTCTGCGGCGGGAACATTTGGAGCACTTTTATTACTTCAAAGAACCTTGTAGGGCTCATAATGTTCCACACAAAAATGTTCTATGACATTACGCTGAGTGTGAGGGGTGCACCAAGTATTTCGACGTCATTTACGGCTGTATAGATTCAACTTTTGAAATGTTCCGGAAGAATGAAAGTTTGAGACAGCTGTGGCCGTTCTTAAGTGGGATGACAAACTAAGTGAGACTAACTATCGACCGATTTTACTATACTTCGCATAAGTATAAAGTTTCTACAACACTTTAAACATTCATCAGTGTACCTTAAAAAGAGCAAGGCCGAGGTCTGTCAATAGAGACGCAACTGTTCCACACCATGATCGAATTTTCAAAAATATTTCTGGACTTCGCAAAGGCGTTCGATCGTGCTTCCCAGCTCTAACTGCTTCATGAATTAACACGCTTGCCCGAGAACGATAAACCTGTTTTGTTTTGTTTTATTGTCTGGACTCGTATCTGTCTAGGCGTATTAGGCACCAACAATTTATAAATGTTTCCTCTCAGAGTGCTAATTTTCTTTCCGAGGTGCCTCAGGGGTCTGTGTGCGGTCCGTTGTTGTTTCTTCAGTTCTTGAACAATTTGACGCTCGGTGTGTCAACGCGGAGGCGTATATATATTTTTTATTTCAACGGACGATTGAATAAATATATTTTTAATAAGCCATGCAGATGAGTAGCACGCGCTTAACAACTGTCTTCAATCAGTTCGCAACTCGCGTTCTAATTTGCGAATGGTGTTGAACTGTCAAACGTATGTGCACATAGCTATAAGTTGGAGCAAAACTCATTTGCACGTTCGTTACTTAGTGAATAACGTTCTACTTCAAATCGTCAACGAATATAAATATCCCGGTGTTATCACATCGAAATTTCAGGTGGTACACACACATTAACTACACGGCGGCTGAGTGCTCCGGAAACTTTGGATTTTAAGAAAGCTTCGCTACTGCGCGTCCGAAGCCGAATCATTGACCTACATCACAATCATCAGGCCATTACTGTAATGTGCCGACTTTGTTTTCGATACCTACACAAACATAACGTAAAGGTGCAAAAAAATATAAACAAGCGCTACAAAACCTTTTTTGAGCTTACCAGAACTTGAAATCCCCAGAAATATTTGCCGCCTCAAACTATACTGCATATTATAGTCGATGGCAAAGTTCGACTTTTTTTGCGTGGAAACTTGCAATGTCGAATTATGTCTTTGACCAGATGTGTTGGAAGGTAGTTTCTTCGGAACCGACATTGTCTTTTATGCTCTCATTGGCTCAGAAAGGATGTTCTTAAACATTTAAACTGCAAAGCTTGTTCAAGAAAAAAAAAAGGGGGGGGGGTTCATCACTCTTAATTAAGCGGACAATAGAAACGGGAAGACGAGAAGAAAGCAAGATGGAAAGGCTAATCATCTCCCACTTCAAGTGTGCGTCGATGGCGAAGAGTGGGAGAGGTTACAACGGAAGTGGTGAAAGGGGTAACAGCCTCCGTCCGAGCGCGGGATGCGCGCTGCCCGCTATTAAGCAATCTCTCAACAGACCAGAATACTTGCCATAGAAATGAACGACGTAAGCCTGGCTCCCACTCATTGCCTTTGGGGAGCTTTATTTCAGGTCCAGAATTCGTTCAGAGATGAAAGCGGTTCGTCGTCTTGGCGTGATTGACCACTTAAAAAAGCACCGGTGTTTATAAACCCGGCAGTAGAACGAAGGAGTGGAAGAAATTTCAATAAACTCCCCAGTTTTGGTATTGCTTTAGGTTTTTCCTGTGTAAAGTACTTCTGCCGAAAGAGGCACAATCCACTAAATAATACTTGACAAATTTCATTTGCCTCATACTTACGCATGCCCGCAAATGTAAAGAAGAAAAAAAAAGCGCGTACGATTAAGTACCCGCGGGCATTGAAGAGAATGCTCATTCCGTTCGGTTCGATACCCATTCTTCTCGTAGCAGAAGCTTTAAGATATGCTGAGTCTTCGTTTATTTTTCCTAGTGACGAGGACGATATTATTGCGCTTATTTATGTTCACACGATAGCTTCAGTTTTGACATAGAGGAAATTCAAACAAAGCCAGTTAAGTACGTCGTAGATTGTATTGCTTTTAATTTAATAGGTCACTTTAAACTTGCGTTTTTCGTGTGAAACTTAATTGAACAGGCTTTGGGTAATAGAGCATTAGCTAGAACCGACTGTAAAGAGCCACTGCAACAAATACACTGCTCAATGCTTCTGACGCTCTTCTACAAAGCTAACCGTATTGAAGCAAAAAACAATGATCGTCTTAACCACAAAAGCTTACTACACAGATTACAGTTTTACAAAAAAAAAAGAAGAAGAACCGCGAAAAAATTATTTAGAGTGACATTGAATTTTGTTTTCAAAGTGTTATACCAGAAGGATATCACTCTGGGTATAGGAAACAATATGAGGGCGCTCCACACTGTAATATTTTAGGGCACCTCCTTGTCAGTGACGTAGTAAACATTGACAAGTCACGCAAACATAATTATTTATCCGGATGACACCCCCGTATCACCGTATTTTGGGGGAAACTGTACATTTTACTGTAATAGGAACCAAGAGCATTCGAAAATCTTTGTGTGGGTGATTTTTGAGTTCGCGAGTAATAAAATAATGTTGAAACGAAATCGATTGTATTTTGGCTAAAGGGAATACGTTTTAATAATTTTTTGGGATAATCAGACTTTGTCTGTAGGCTCATGCAGTGTAGAAATAGTACAGAATGTCAGAATGCTCGGACGTTTTTACGCAGTGAGATGAATCAGTGAAAATAGTTCAAACGAGCTATTAGAAAATAATTTCCAAAAAAGCAGAATGCTAATGTGTTTAGCGATACCGCACGCATCAGGGGTTGCATATGCTCTCTGTGTATGTGACTGGGGCTGACGCGTGCGGGGCTAGCACAACCTCACACATTTTTTTGTTTCTTTCTTCAGAGATAAAGGTCCTCCATGCACACTTCATGTGTGTGGCCAAGCATACCTCATGTGTATGGTAACTTGACACATTCTGTGTCCCTTTGTTAAGAGGATCAAGCTGCAATCACTGACAGAATAAAAACGTCAGGAAAGTATTTCGGGTGTCCCGCCTGCTCGGAACCAAAGCACGGCGGAAGACATGGAGAGAGTTCAAGAGACACACCCTAACGTTTTCATACTGCCAAAAACTACGCTGTAAGCTTTTTTTTGCTTTATAAATTAGCTGTTAGCTTTCTCCACGCACCTGCTCCGCTTAGCTCAGTCGGTTTAGTATTTCGCTGAAAGTCATCCCAAGTTCAATCCCCTTTGGGAGCATTCTTGTATAAGTTGTGTTTTGATAATGGCCCCTGTGGGCCATATGTTTTACGTAACTTTAACCTGCGTGGAACGATCGAGCGCCACGGTCAAGCGGGATTTTTTTAATAAAAATGGTCGTAAAAACACATTTTGTGTTACGACGTAACAAACTTTCCAAACTGTGCCTCGCCCAAGAGACGACGTGCAGCCAGCGCATTCGGGAAGCAGTGCGCAGGCTGTCAGGCTCGTGTTCGAGGTCGCTGGCTGTTTGCGCGTCGATCGTAAATGGCCGCGGGCCTTCTTCAGCTCAGGGAGAGCCGCTGTCCGCGATTCACGGAGACAGCTGGAATGGTTATGTAATTCAGAAATGCGAAATGCGGTGGGGCACTGGGCAAGGCATTGTAGGAGCCAGTGAAGGTCGCATTTCTGGATAGGATGGTTGCCCGGGCTTCGGCGTTGTAGGTCGTTGTTCAAAATTTCTTCATTGGGTGACTCTGTTACTAATATATCATTGACATAATGTCTTATTTGTGTTATTTTGGATGCAATAAATCGCTCCTCGTGAACCACTGCGAAGAAGGTTACGCTTGGGGCGTAAATGGCCAATGGCGGATACTTTGCAATTTTCTGTCACTCAAATCGCCTTCAAAGCGCAGCATCTTCTCGCGATTCGTGCACATCTGGGGATCTTCTTGGATACAACCCCGAGTGTAAAACGGCCGGGGTGGCACTTTTGCTCGAAGAACGCTGCAAGCCAACCACGGCAACGTACGAAATAGGCCTGGCGAAAGCCGAGGTTCGAGTAATGTTTTCATTTTTCGTGCAAACAATATTCGCAAGGAAAGTATGATGAGGAAGGAAGAGGTCAAAAGTAAAGATGAGACAGGACATGGCTCCTTTCGAGCGCATCAATTTGCTGTCTGCGCGCTCAGTGGGAGATTAGACTCGTCCTTAAGATTCACTGGCAGTTGCAGGTGCAGTGGAGTGATCCATACAACGCAGCACTGCGAGCTCTGACTCAGCATCTTTGTAAAAAACTGCGAGCGTACTTCTATGGTCAGCTGCAAGCATGGCTCCCCCAACTGGTGTCCTATGCGTGCAAGTACGTGCAGCGGGCTTGCAGCTGCATGGGCCTGCCCACGCGAGGGACATGGCGGCACCCAGGTGCCCTGCATCCAATCCCGAAAACTTGGCGTAAACGCTTCTGTGGAAAACGAGAGAGAGGAGAACAAACTTTATTTTGTAAAGTATTACGTCCCTGTCCGGATGGCCTGTTCGGTCCACGTCTAAGGGATCATGTATTCAACGAGGGGACCGGAGGGGTCGACGAGTGCCTGAGGTGCAGTGGGTACGTCGGTGCTTGGAGGTAAAGCCATCCGTTTCTCCCAGGAAATGATGTAAGAGAGTCGGGAAAAGGATGGGTGGGTTGCAGGACCAGTAGGTATGAGAGATGGAGGGCTAATCTTCGCATTTGGGGCAAGTAGGGAAATCGGGACGTTTCTAAATCTGTTGGACGATGTGGTGTGGTGGTAGGGAGTTAGTTTGGGCTTGTCTGACGATGGAGGCTTGCTCTCTTAACATGGTATTTGGGGGGTGAAAGTACATGTTCTGCTCTTACCGCTGTTCTTTTAGCCTCGACTTCCGCAAAACTCGGTCAGTGCTCCTTGCTGTCCCTGTCGAATAGGCGGTCGGCCATGACGTGCACGTGCCCGGGAAAGTTTCGTGGGTGAAACAATTGGCTGTTTCATTTTCCTCCACGCCTTGTCGGCCAGGTATCCGTACGAGGCCGAATGTCTTGTCGGGGAGCCGGACATTTACTTGACAAGCTAGGTTAGTCGAGACACTTCGGGATATTGTAATTTGTTGGTATAATTTCGTAGGGTACGCTGCGAGTCCGTGAATATAAGCATGAGATGTGATTTAGGTTGTTGGGTTGCACGCTTCAAGGCTTTGGCGATAGCCTATTTGTCCAAATCATCAATCGTCGGTAGTTATTTGAAGGTTTCAGAATGATCTACCTAAATGAGTGTGTTGACGAAGTTGATTTTGCCGTGCGTGACTTGGTAGGAAGTTTTTGTAGATCGTTTTCGCCGTGCCGCAACGCTCTCCGCAACCCGCTACGATACGGGGAACTCTACAGTCAAGGCCATCGGAACACAGGCGCAGTAGCGGCTTCCTCGTTGCGGAGGGCTTAGCGGAGGGGAAACGCGATCTACGAAAGCTCCCTGATGACTGGCGTCTGTAAAGTACGTATGGTGCTCCGTCTCCTGCAGGTATTGTATTCGTTCTTCGAGGGCTCTGACGCGGACCTTTCGTTTCTCGGAGGTATTGCCATGGTGCGTGTTCTTCGGTAGTGGTTCCACTGTAACGTTTGGGTTGGCACTTGTCTATGCTGGAGGAGGTATGGAGATTGGTAGAAGTGGGTCCTTGCTGATGTCCAGCGTCTGCAAAATTGTTCGCCCTTGGTCCGAGGTTGTAAGGTGTAGTATTTGCCCGTCTTTGTACGTTGGTATGCGTTCTGGAAGGGTGTTGAAGGCTCCCATGTTGAGGAGGCGTTCGGTGGATGCAAAGCGGGGCACCCCCAAGACGAGACGGTACAGTTTACGAGGGCTGGTTTCAAGCTTGTCAATTTGGGTATTAGTTGCCGTAAGGCATTGCACTGTGTACAGAAGACGATTTGTGACGAAGGCGTCTATGATCCAGAGTGTGTTATGCTCTTTGAGTCCCTTTCTCTTAGTTGTGGTCCGATGTATAAAGTGTCCGATCTGATAGGTCTTGGTGTGAAGGCGGTTGAGTGATCCTTCTGGTTTGCATTTGAACTGAAACATTACTCCTAGGATTTTGGTTCGCTCAACTTGTATTTCCTTGCCCTGCAGCTTCATTTTGATGAGTTTGCGGTCGTGGGCAGGTTCTTTCTTGGATAGTGCGATCAGTGGTTGAGACCTGGTGGGAGATGAGGTGAGACCTATTGCGAAGGTGTATATTTGATTGCATCGCAGCCCTATTGAAGAGTGTTCTCGATTTGTCCGGGGCTTCCTCATGTGGTTCATAACGTAATGTCATCCGCATACATTGAGTGGTGTACACCGAGTATGTCGTTCGGCTGTGTTGGTAAATCTGGCATCGCAAGGTTGAATAGTGTGGGGGATATAATCGAGCCTCGCGGTGTTCCTCTGGTGAGATAGAAGTAGGGGATTTGTTTCGTTGGGCACGCTTATGGAAGCCGTCTGGTTTGTGAGGAAGTCGTGCACGTAGTCGTACATCCGTCGTCCGTATTCTGTGTTGGCGAGATCGGGCAGGGTTGCTTCGTGTATCAGGTTGTCGTATGCTTCGTGTATGTCCAGGGCTACAATACCACTTAGTGAACTTGCGTTGGGGCTCCTTAGATCGTGTTGTATGCGTATGAGTGTATCTTGGGCTGCATGTATATGTGGAGCCCTGTCGAGGCAAGCGTAATTTCTACAGTCCCGCTCTGCTGCGCGTGAAATGTGGATTCGTGTCTCGTCTCATTCGGATTGAATCTAGCACCAAAGAGACTCGAAATAAAGTCACGTGCTCGCGCAAGCGCTCCAGCGGCGCTGGGGAAACCACGCTTGCATTCAAAGGTGTTCTTGCGGAGCGAACTCCGTCACAAGGGTGCACGAAGTGGCAAAAAAAAAAGGGTTCGCTTCGTGTAAACAGCGAGCCCAAAAGGAAGGCGATCTGGAGAAGCGGCGGTGTATATCGCTGCCGATACGGAGACGAAGCGAGAGAGACGGCGGTTCTGGGCCTCTCTATCCCAGGAACCCAGGGGAGCCCTTGTTGGCGCGAATTTGCTTGCCGCCGCTCCGAGAACGGCCCCGAAGAGCGGCCGATTTATGGTCCCGATCGGCGGAGGAATCCTCGCCTGTCATGTCTCCCATCGGCCGAATCAAAATTCAATCACGGCTTCCTCCTCACCCTCTCCTCCTTTCTCTTCCCTCTTTTTTTTATTTTCTTATTACACGTTTATTTATTTTCCCTCGCGAGTTCGGAGCGCCGATCTGGGATTCTTTTTCGGTACGTGCGTCTCGGCGCGAACATTTTGCTTCGCGCTTATTTTGGGAAACACCCATTGCGTGCGCGTGGGCGATTTCGGTCAAAGTGCGCGGTTCGACACCCAATCTTCTTCGTCGTCTTAATTTGGAGGGCATCGGTGACCGATGTCTCTGGAGCCCGCTTCACATGGTGCAATTCTGCTCGACAGATTTGGCCTCGTGCGGCAAAAAACCCAGAAAAACAACCTACATTTTGTTTTTTGTTTATTTTTTTCGACGCGTTAACATTTATTGTTTTGGTACATGCGGCCCTCTTTCGTTAGGACAGGCGTGGTTCGGACTGGACTGGTGTCGCCAGGCCGCGGCGCTGGTCCCGCAGTGCTCTTCCACTCTCTTCGTTCGCTGGTTACATCCGCTTTCCCTCGCTCTTACAGGGGACGAGACGGGCGTGACGACACGACCAGCGGTTCACCGCGCAAGCGCCGTCGTGCGTCTACCTCCCTTATCACTCGGAACCGCGCGCGCGCGGGGATTGGTCGTCCTGGGTGTCGTGTCATTTGCTAGCTCTCGGCCATCTTGAACCCCCGCTCGCGTCATAAAATTAACGCGATAACAGACATCTAAATGGCGCACACAGTTTCCGACCGTTTAAGAAGCTTTCCGCTCGTCATACTCCAGTGTAAAGCGCCGTTCACGTGCTTGCAACTGACTAGGGCGGAGAGACACACGAACCAGTTTTTAAGCCTTTTGCAACGGCGTAAAGCGCGAAACACAGCACAGCATCCGGTCCTGCGACGTCGGAAGAGGCCTAAAAACCGGTCTTGTCTCTCTCGGTCCTACTCGGTTGGCGAATGTGTGAACGACGCTTAAGATTTGCGTTTCGCGAACGCAGAGGGAACAGCAGGCGGCGATCGAGGAAGCTGGGGTGACTGCATCCGAAACCGCCGACGTCCGGGAGAACAGACCATGGTATTTCGGGAGACAAGAGTACGCGGACCGTTGGGAGGTTGGAATTCTTTTTCGTTCGCTGAGTCAGAACCCCTGTGCTAAATGCTAACGCATTTCGTCTAGAATCGGCGTAAAAACAGCAACAATTTCAATTTTTTTTCTTTTTTGCCGCATGAGTCGCGTTTTAGCCGAAAAATACGAGCGCTATCGCTCCGTGCGGAATGGGCTTGAGGCTGCGTGCATCTCCGGAAACTCCACCATAGATGAGCACTCGTGTGTCCGTTTTGTGAAACAGGGCCCCCTGCTTTCAGTTCAGCTCAGTTTATTCTTCGACCATGGCACTTCAAATGAAGGGCATATTTCATGAGGGAGTCGAGTAAACACGATTAAGCGGTGAAATTTGCCGAATACCAGTTTATTGAATTATGGCAAAAAATACATAATATGCAGGAAATATAATAACGCAAGTAAACACTAAATAAACAATATATGGAGCCGATTAAACATTTTGATTAATGAAACCATTTTTGACGTGTGCCTCGGAAAGATCACCGAATTTATCCTGGTTAGTTTCGAGTAAAATTATTCCAGGGAGAAAATTTAAATCCTTAATGGCTAAAGAAAGCGGGAAAATTTTATATGTATTGGTTTTCGTGGGTGGGATATTTACTTTTAGGTGGTCACGACGGAATGAGGTATAGCGTGTTATATATCTTAACGGGCACTTTTTAATGTTTTGACAAATTAGACCCTAAACATTTACCGCTCCGGTAGAGTTCTGTATATACTGAATTTATATAATTTCTTGGTATGTTTCTACAAAAAAAAAGATCAGGAACAGAATATAGCCAACCAATTTTTTTTATGATCACAAGGCTACTGTAGGCGACTTCGATTACATATTTGACACTATGGTGTGAGTCTAAAAACATGCGTGCTCCCAGCGATCGGGCTTGACAAACTTTGTTGGATGCCCGACCGAAACACTCGTTGTCGTGGCGACGATGCTCGCCGATCACTGCAGCTCGCCCGCTGTAAAAAAAAAAAAAAAAAACGAAATAAAAAATGAAAAAAAAAGCTTACCTTTAAAAGAAGGAAACGAATTACTTCCGTAACTCCTTCGCAGACCAAAAATATCCAGAAGTTCAATTAGGAGAGCACGCACCGAGAAAAGCAGGCGCCGTGAGGAGCGAACGGAAACGGTGCACCGGAAGTGGTTGCCTGCCTCCCCCTCCCACACCCTTTTATTTTTATTTTTTGTTATTTCGACCTCTTTTTTAATAAGTGCTACGTCCGTTTGTATGAATGGGTTTGCGGGAAGACCGTTCCGACTGCTTTCTCGCCCAACCTGCAGATTTTTGTTCGCCACAGGCCCTGGCGGCGACGCCGAGGTGGAGGGGAAATTGGAGGACCCGGTTTTTAAATCCTCCTCGACGCCTCCAAAATCCGCGGCGGCTCCTTGAGCGCCAACCCCGGTCGACAAAGGAACGGCCTCTCGACGGTCGGACGACGGGGCACGCGCTAATCTGATTAGCGCTAACCGGGCGGGGGCGCTAAGAGCTCGTGTCCTGCTTAGTTTGGTCCCTCGTCCACCCGCGGTCGCGTAGGTGTGCAGTCTGTTCTCAGCCGCTGCCGGCGTCTTCGCTGCTTCCTTCTGGGGCGGACTCTCGCCATGTTACACCTCCCTGCCATATCCCGCTAGAGGCGGAATATGGCAGGGCGCAAACGCCCCAAAGCCGGATTTTTCTTAAATCTATAATCTAGTTAGCGGACATACCTAAAGCTCTTGGGATACAAAACACTCGTAAGGCTGGTTCACACATTTGCGTCGACCGCGTTGAGCCGCGTCGTACCGCACCGCGCCTTCCTGTTGGCTCGTCGCAAAGGGCGATTCACACACTTGCGTTGAGTCGGACGGAGTGCGAAGGTTGCGATGGCAACGTCCGCGTCGGCTCCAACAAAACCGGTTTTTACACCGTTTTGTTTGGAGCGTACGCCGCTGTTCCCATAGCAACCCTCGCACCAGGTCGCACTCAACGCAAGTGTGTGAATCGCCCTTAAGTGTCGCCATAGCAACCCGTACGTTGCAAGCCGTTGCAGTTGCACTCGGTCGAACTAGACGCAAGTGTGTGAATCGCCCTTCACGCTTCTTACAAGTGTCGACATTCTTCGAAGCGCCGACCGCGTAACGGTGCAGGTTTTAGGAAGCAAATGGCGGCGGACATCGGTAGAATGAACTGGGAGGCGCCTAATGTTACAGCGAAATTGACTGCGTCTTTCACGTTCGTTGTCGTTACTTCCGACAGGAAGCAGCCAGGGTCTTTAGGCATACCTTCCTAATGAAGAGAAACTAAATCTTATTCCACGTTTCATGTCACGCTTTAGAATGTGTATCGGTATAAATTTGCGTGTCTTCGAGCTGACTTCGCTCGTCTTCTACTAACACAGTAGGGTTGCGCCAGAAGCCACGCGCGACGAGCCCGAAAAAAGGCGTTAAGGACGAAACACATGCTCGGACACGGCCCCCGGGCGTCAGCGGGCAATGTGGCACCCACTAAACGTCCGGCGGCACAATCCGAGAGCCACTCGGCCTCCCCGTCACGCCAAAGCGAGCGCCGCCTTCGGAGCCCGGCCCTGAGCGAGCCCCGTCGACGACGAACCGTGGTCGGGTCGCTCTCGCTTCCGTTCGCTGAACATGTCCGATAAGCGTTAACTCGCCCGGCTGCGTGGTCAGTTGGGCACCGCGGACCTCGCGCTCGCACGCGCCGAGTCCCTTTGTCTGTCCAACCGTGCTCCCCTGACCGGGGACGCGCTTCGCGAGATTGCCCGGCACGCCGTCGCGGCCGGCGAAGGCTCGTCGAAGCGTGCCGCGATCACGAAAATAAGCGTGCCACGATTACAGTCACGCGTGTTTGGGAGCAGCCAGTGTTCGGCACATGGCAACGCGTAGAGGGTGGAGCGTGGTAACCGTGGCGAACGGAGCCCGGCATCGCCCGTATACGTGATCGCTGGTCACCACTTTTTTTTGGGGCATTTACGTTTGGTTATTTTAGAGCATCGGGACGGCACTGAACTGAAAGGCTGTCGTTAATATCACGCCTCAGAATAAAAACGCTGCGAGAAGTACATCAGCATTCAGTACCACCTAGGGACGCAGCTGCTCGTGGCCGAGGCTTGACTGGAAGCGTGGTTCAGAAAATACCTTAAATTAGTCACAGAAGAGCTTCGTCAAATTTTTAACTCTAAATGGCTTTGAGGGCTGCGTGTAATGCGAAGGCGTTGCGCTTGACGACGAAAAACCGCTACACGCGGGCCGAAGGGATATTTAAAAAAATTCACACTCTGTAGCAGGCAGTGCATAAGCTTACAAAGCATATGTAAGGCATATTGAGTTTTAAATAATAATACGTATCTATAATTAGGCATGTTGTAATTTACCGAGCGGTGCAGCGGGTATGAAACCCTGGACCTTGCGCTCTGCTGCGCTCGGCGCCGAAAGAATGACGCGTACGGGAGGTCAAGCACCTGGACTAAGTATGACTCATTAGAACCCGCGGTTGCGGATAACCGTCGGTGAGCGCATGCTGGCTCCCGAACGACAGAGCGTGGCTCCCCACGTGATCTCACGACGTCACGGAACGGACCGTAACGCACGGCTAGCGCAACGGGCTCATGACCTCACAATTTCGCGCGGCAGTCAGCAGGACGTATAGGGGCCTCTCTGGACGCGGTCCTCACGGGGCACGCAGACAACTTGTATCTCATAACTTACGTATAAATTACTCGAGCTACGACGAGGTGCTGGCTGCTCGCAATCCAGGAGCACGAACAACTCGAGGCGCTACTCGCACCGCAGGAAGAAGCGGAGCCCACGCAAACTTTTTCATCGAAGCTTCTTCCCAGACTCCACTCGCGAATGCATTTACACACCCGTGTCGATCATTCCGATACACCCGGAGAGCACCCGAGTGCTCCGTGCGCACAACGTATCCGAACCGACCCACTGATCGCCGTAACCAAGAGTGCGATCATCGTAAGGCCACACTCGCCATGCTCAGATATCGCTCACAAAAACACGTTGTTCCTGCAGACACTCGTGATAGAATTATCTGCGACACGCCGCGAGCATCTTCGAAGCACGCCTGCTTCACACATGTGCATGCTTCGAACATAATGTCTACGGGCAGTGTTTGTGCGACCGATGCGACCGTCGTGCAAGGAAGACCCCGGACAGAGTACGCAGACCGTGTTTTGTACGATGCACTAGCCTGCAGGATGACCACCGTTTAACGCACGCGTAAGGCAAGCACCATGCGTTCCGTGCTCTCTGAGTTTAGCAGAATTATCGAGAAAAACTGCATTTTCGTTTTACTACCACCTAACTTTTTCTTTAAGGTGAGTGCATGATGCTACATCGTAGAAGTATCTCCATACTGTTGTCAACTCAAGAAAAAATGCGGGTTCAGCGCGCTTTTTATCTACTCTTCGCACTAGGTACATTTAATTTATCCGCAGTTTCTTCTCCGCTACGACTTGTGTCAAAAATGTAGTGTGAAACACCTGCAGTAGAAACCCACGTATGCATCAAATCTACACCTTATGCGCAGGTATATATATATATATATATATATATATATATATACGGACGCAAAAAAAAAACGTGCCTATAATGACAACCGCCGGTGTCGACGAAGTCTTTCTCTGTTTTGTTTTTGTACTGGTATCAGAAAGAGAGAACGAACGAGCGGACGAGGACATTGCGACGGAAACGGGCGTCGTCAAGACGCCGCCGACAACCTGCGCTGTCACGGTTGCCTTTCAACTTCAATATTTCCAGGCGGCCTTAATTCGCGCGCGCGTCTGCTTACTTTTTAAACGCGCCGCTCGACCAGCTCGTCGTAGACAACGACGCATTATAAAGTGAAAAAAAAAAAACTAAAAGGAAACGGTGCGCGTCCTTTATCCGCTCTTCGTCGCCTCGGCCTTCTTATCTGAACCCACCGTCAATTCCGCTCCGTCGCCTCAGCAGCGTCGTTGGCTTTTGTGTGTCAGAACGAGCCTAAGGGGTTCCTCGCCAGAGGACGCATTGTGTCGTGGCGCCGTTGCAGGCGAAAATCAACGGCATCGCGCGTCGCTTTTTATGAACTTAGGTTAACGCGCTATTTGCCATTTTTTCCTCCCTTTCTCAGCCGTCCATTCTTGATGATGGTGGAGGAGCCCGTCTTCGATACTGCAGCGCCGAGACCCGTAGATAAGGCGCTCATGCTCGACTGGAAGGAAATTGACTTTCCTGCCAAGCAGTCCCGCCTCAAAATTAAATTAGGATGATCGCGAACGTTGCCTAGTAAAGAAAAAAAAATGAGTTTTTTTTCAGTGTTTTTATGGTTGTTTTATGTTAACGAGGCAAGGTTGATATCGCTCACTCGGGATGCGTCAGGACATAACCGGGCCTCGACGGGCGAGTGCTACTCGACGCTGTATATTCGAGCTTCCTTCCTAAGCTTCTCCTTCTTCGAAGTTGTCATCGCGCTCTATCGCGTATGTCCACTAAGAACAACTGTGACATCGTGCGCGCTACCGCGAAGAGTTTGGGAGTGGTTCAGGCGGGCGCGAAGTGTTTTGAGGAACGTTTATAAGAACGCTGCGAAACGTCTCATCGGACGAATCAAAATATCACCCCCGTCTTTGTAGATATTTAAGCATACGTTGGTCGAGAACCGTCGAGCGGAGTCCACTTGAGCAGTCGCCAAATCTTCCTCGTGCATGTCCTCGGCAACGACTCTTTCGTCTGTTAAAGACCGACGTACTGAATGGTCGTTTCCCGGGTAGAAATCCGGTTCCCAGTTTCCTTCTCTCCCTTTCATTTTTTTGCCCCACCTTTCCCCAGAGTCTTTGATCCACTCCGCGCAGTAAGGGTCTCCATCTTTCTCAAATGGAAAAGAAAAAATTTAGGTTTTTTTTTCTTTACTGCTCGTCGGCCTTTAAGGCCCGTTCACACACTTGCGAGTCGCGACCGACTTCAACACGACCGGTTTTTAAGCCTCTTCCGACGGCTTATCACCAGGGGCGCAGCATTCAGTCGGTCTTAAGCCTTTTCAATAGGCATAAACACCGGTCGAGTCCCAGTTCGTCGTAGTCGAACGCAAGTGTGTGAACGCCGAACGGGCCTTTAGCTGCGACGACGTCATCTCACTCAAACGGACCAGGGACTTCTTTGACACCCTTTATAAACACTCGACTATTCTTGCGAACGTTTCGCACCCAGTCCTTTCCTCAGCATAGCCGGGACGCAGCCGAGAATACGAGACCGAAAATCATAGACTCCTTTGTGGCGCTTACAGCACCAATGAGCAAACTTGGTGCGGAAAGAAAACCTCCGATGGAAGTCTTCCGCGAAGGTTGCTTTCGCCGCTTGACTGCTGCGTTGAGAGGCAAAGCTGACTCTGTCTTACGAAGGCGCCGCTTCGCTTTGATTGTGATGACATCTAAGAAATAACGGATATCTCTTGACAATTCTTTTTTAGGCACGAGGTTTAGGGTAACATGTTGAAAAGACAAATTTTCTCTGCATGTCGAGGCCATGGTGCGCAATTACACTGCTCAGCGGTCAACAACAGCAAAATAACATCAAGGAAACGGGAACAACCGACGGGAAATGGAAGATAAGTCAGTAATACAACAATCCTTAACAAGAACGCAGCAGCATATACCATGTACAATGGTCACTCAAAACAATTGTACGGGACTGTACAAAAACCGAGCATGGGGTACATTCCAGCCAAAAAAAGACCAAGTAAACACACGTTAAAAACATTTATTCCATGGGGCATTGTAGAATGTACTTTTTAATAAGGTCTGGTATCTAAACCATATGAATTTGTCATATACGTTTTTACGTTCCGTAATTCGTTTATACAGTTCACCAGTAAACTATGGTTTTCTTGACTTTCTATGTTTTCTTGCAGGCTTCAGAGAAAATGCATTATCACAGCTATGTTTTATTTTACACAACTATATGTCGTAACACAAATTTGGATTATCTTTATTATAAACTTCATCCCAACTCCTACCTTCTACCATGCCACGGAAATCAGCGATGGTATCTATTCTGAATTTACAACTTAATACAGGGGAATCATGGCTACGACCATTTCTAGTCTTTACTCCGGGTGCAAAAGAGTATATTGGAAAGTGATCACTTAAGTCAAATGTAATATTACCTGAAAGGGCATCATTTGAACCGTAGCTAGTGACTCACAGATCAATTAGGGCATCACTCTCTGACGTAATTTTCGTTGGCGAACGAATAGCCTTTAAGCAGCCGAAGGATTCAGTGACGTTTTGGAAACGTCCAAATGTAGGACTTGATGATAGAAAATCAATATCCAAATCCCCAATTACAACAACTGTTAAGCTTAAAGAGGACAGCTGGTCAAGGACTTCATTTACGTATTTAAAAAATTGTTTAATATTGCCCGAAGAGATTTGATAAATTGACGCAATACGTGACCCAAGACGGGTTAAAGCAATCGAGTCATAATGGTCACTAATGAGATAGGACCTCATACACAATATTATCTTTCAAAAAGTTGGAGGCCGATTAAGTTTCGCCTTTAAGTGTGGAACGCGATAGCAACATATATAAACATATAAACTCCCGCTCGTTCCCAAGCGAATTATAGGCGGGGTTCAAACCCACGATGAGTCGCAGGTTTGAATCCCGCCTATAATTCTTCGAATTTTTCGTTAAGCAAATTAATTACTTTATAAAGTTAAGTCATTTGAGACGTGCGGCGACCTTTCATTCGCATTACATGTCATGTTTTTTTCATCTCTTCCATTCCACGCGTGACGTCGCGTTTCACGTAAGCGTTGTGGGTTGTTTGAAATTCCCGCGTGAAGTCACTTGGCTGCGACGTCATGACCCTATCGGCCAATCCTGGATTTTAGCGCATGCCACCGACGCCGGCTTTTTTCGCGACACGGGCCCCTTAACTCTCTCGCGATAATAAAGTAAAGTTCCTCCACCTCTGCGATGTCCTCTATTAACCCCTTCAAATTTATATCCTTAAAAATGTAAAATGTCAGGCTCGCCTGAAAATCCTGTTTCCGTGAAGGACAACAGATTAAATATGTGATCCAACGAACCGAACGCTATTTCTGTTTCGATAAATTTATTTTAATACTACTATCTACATGAAAGATAAAACAATTGTCTATTTCACACAAAAGAAAAAATATCTGCCTACAACAGTGTTAAAAGAAAAACAGTCTTTGTAAACAGTGACAAGTCGTATATTGCCATCTAAAAAAATTACGGATTATCGAGGTAGGATTCTTTTTACTAACTCAGCGTATCTTATCTAGGTCATCTGAACACACGATGCCGCTTGCTCTCTCGCCCTGTGCCTTTCGTGCAGACAACTTGCCGTTTCTTCGCCAGGTGAACTGATAGTGAATTTCTTCAGCCTTTGCTCGCATCATCCAAAGTAACTTCTTGATTTGCGGTGTCAGATTGTAGAGCAAGTACACACCGGGCTCGGCATCCTTCGGGATTCCCTTCTTTGTTATCCACTGGTCACGTGTAACACGCGATTCAAAACAGCGAGCACGGCTGGAGTTTCGCCACACTTCGGAAGAAAAAAACATGTGAAAGATTTCTACTTTGTTTTGAGACAGTTCAGCAAGCTGTAGCTTACCTGCAAAAATATTAATTTTGCTGAGAAGGTTTTTCTTTTCACTTTGTGGCTATCCGAGGATATTTAATTTCTGTCGCCCACTGTATTGCTTCACAATGTTGACTTGTCTTAGTTTTTGCGTTTCTTGGCTAGCGTTGTCAGCCTCGATCTTTCCCACTTTTTGTTTGAGAATCACAGTCTCAGAAAATGGTCGTTTCATCCATTTTAGTGCTTCGTCATATTGTTGTGACTTATGCTGAACAGATGTTTCCATCTTGTCCACCGTTCCCTTTACCAACGTCAAGGCATTTATTAATTGCAGGTATTTCTGCAAGTTTCTTACTCATTTCTGTCAATATACTTTCAAAGGCAGCCTGTTGGTCGGGCATTTGCCTTTCGATACCCACGGCCCCGCGAGCTTTCGAGCGCTCGCATGTTTGGCATTCATAAACGAAAACGGCAGCCAAAGAAATCACTCGATTCAACTGCGACGCGCACGCTGATTTCCCCATTTGATCATTCTCAACTGCGGCTGCGTGCGCCGTGTTAATCAGGCGAGATACAAAATCGGTCGCTGTACAGTATGAGATATTTTGTTTGTCACGTCAAACTTTCATATATGTTTTCTTTTTCTTTTTTTTTTGCTAGGCTTAACGAGAGTTTTAGTGCAACTGCCAAGCTCAACAGTTTTTTGTTTTGTTTTTCCTCTATTCACGAGGCTAATTCTAGAATCTTATAAAATTTCGAGAATCGCGTTCAGTTTTTTGTTTTGTTTCTCGTATTGTTTTTACTTGCGTAAGTTTGCCTAAAGCGATTCCAGAGTTGAAAAGATGGTGGCAGATGGCGCGGCCGTCGTTAGCGGCTTCTCCCCTTCTCCCTCGTGTTCCTGAATGGGCAGTCCTCCGCTCGTCCCTCGTCTTTCTCGAGAGCTGCAGGAACAGGACCATCGCTCTTTCAACTCGGTGATCTGTGTTTAGACAAGGCTCACGGAGAATCCGATCCTACGATCTCCACACGGGCGTCTCTCTCGACATATTTGCTGACGCTCGTTATCTCCGCCTAAATGTGCCCTCCCCCGTCTCTACTCTCGTTTGTCGAGGAATACTCGTCGGCAGGCAAACTCTGGATGCCGCATAAACTCGTCAGCGCGTTGGCACGCCGCACCCCTCTGTCTTCATCGATCACACTGAACGCTAAACGCATCTGTCTGGCTGTTCTTCCTGCGCAAACTTGTAGCCTCATCCGAAATTTAACGCTCGGTTTTGCCCGGCCGGTTCGGCGGAGCGCGGCGAGGGAAGGCGCCCTGATTGCCGAGCGCTGACGTCACTTTTTAATCAGCGGAGCGTCTCCGGGCAATCCGCGGCAGCCCGTGGGCCTAACGGCCGCGGGTCCCCCTCCCCTAATCGCCGCACTCCTGGCTGCCCCGACGGGACGCCAGCGGGGCGAGATGACGTCATCCCAGCGCAGTCTCCCCCGGGGTGGGGGGGGGACGCTCTCGCTGCTGCCTTTAGGACTCCTCTGGGGGAAGGTTCCGAAACTCGCGGCTCTCTTCTTTTGTGACGGCCACGTGTAGGCCATTCGACTGTGTACACGAAGTAACAGTACAACAGCGAGAGCTTGTTTATTCGGCAAGCGCCAAACACATCACTTGAAATGGCAGCTGCCAGAAGTCTTTTTGTACAACTGCGTATACTTAATGCGAAGAGTTAAGGGCTAAAGCTCGGGGAAATGATGCAACTGGGGGAGTTCCGCCCTTCTGTCTGAGTCCGTCTCGCCACGCTAAATATTGGTCGTTCACATCTGATGTGTGGAGTATCGTGCAGTGCTATTATAAGTACAGGAGGGAGAGTATGGTTTCGAAGCATGTTTGGCTTTCAGGAGTCCTCGCACAAGAGAGACATGATATAAAGCCGCGCACTTCATAATCTTGTCTTCCTTCACGAAAGTCTGATTGGACACCTAAATCGTCGGACGGCTCCCCTAGCAGCTGTACTTCTATCCTCATTGTCAGATAAAAAAAAGGAAAGTTTTGTGCATTATACATGCGCGGCGTTAAGTAGTTCTTACCAAATTCTTGTGTGATTGGCACGGGTCACGACGTCCCCCACCACGGAAGAAAGCGCTCGCCCGCGCCGAGAGAGGCCGCCACTTTGCCTGATTAGGGCCACTACTACGCTTAGAGTACCGACACTCTGTTCCCCGGTTTTCTTGTGGGCGCCGACATCTTTGTGTTCAGTGCAGAACAGACAAAACTGTCAATCGTCAATATTAAAAAAAAAAAAAACTGCGACTTATTTGGCTTTTGGTGCGGTGTTAGAAAGCTCGGGTGATACCGTTTTGCTCTGTCGCGAACTGATGTAACATTTCTGGAGAGCGGAAAAGCGTTTCCTGCCATTTGAGGTAAAGCTTTAGATAACTGGCAACCATGATTTTAAGCACCAGGATGGCTGAACTGTCGTTACTCTCAAGCGTGACTTGTTCAGTGGCTCTGACACGATGTTAGGAAGCGCTGAGTGGCTCGCGTTTTGGGTCGCCATGTTGCCCCGACTGCGACTCCAGCCTCGTGCCGCTTCGTTTATTTATTTATTTTCTCTTTCGCTTATTTGACGGCCTTTAAAGCCGTGTTTGGAGATTTGTGTTTGTCCTTTGTCCCTCTTGTTCCCCTTCTCCAGGGAATATTTTCATCTTTAAAGACGTTCACAAATTTCCGATTTATAATATTTTTATTCTTTTTTTTTTGCTTGCGATGCCTGCGATTGATTAGAGCCATATCATATTTTTGCACCTTCCATCGTGCTCCAAAACGTGGTACCTGAAAGTCGAAGAATTATAGCGGTATTAATGGGCTTGCGCATTTTCCTCGTGTCGTGTAATCAGTGTCTCCAATGGAACCATGAATCCAAACTTCGTTATATGACTGTTCAGTCTTTCCCATTAAGTCCACTCGTTCATATAATTTGACGCACTTATCAATATTTATTTTTTATTTAGCTAGTTAGTTATTTGTTTTCTCTTTCGCTTATTCGACGGCAGCTGAAGACGTTCAGAAATTCCCGATTATTCATTTTTTGTTTGTTTTATTTTTGCTTGGGATACTCGCGATCGATTAGGGCCATATCATACCTTCCCGCCTTGCATCGGGCACCAAAACGTGATACCTAAAAGTCGAAGAATGATAGCTGTGTTATGTGGCTAGCTCATTTTGCTCGTGTCGTGTAATAAATGGCCCCAAATGGACCACGAAACCAAACTTGGTTATTTGACTGATCAGTTTTTCCCATTAAGTCCACTCGTTCATAACGTTAGGCACAGGTATCAAAATTTTTCATTTATTTACTTTTTTTCGCTTATTTGACAGCCGTTGGAGACGTTCACGAATTTCCGATTATCAATATTTTTGTTTGTTTTATTTTTGCTTGCAATCTTTGCAATGTTTTAGACTTAGAGTCATGTCATATCTTCGCGCCTATCATTGGGCACCAAAACGTGATACCTGAAAGTCGAAGAGTTATAGCGGTATGTTGTGGCTTTAGCATTATGCTCGTGTCGTGTAATTAGTGGCCCCAGAGGGACCACAAAACTAAACATCGTTATTTGACCGATCAGTGATAAGTCTTTCCTATGAAGTCCACTTGTTCGTAAAGTTTAGCGCAGGTATTAAAATGTATTTCTTTATTTATTGCAACTTCCTACTTAAATAATTAAAAAGTGCACATCAGAGCATTTTTAAACAAAATTCGTCGGGACGTTAGTGATTGAAGCGGGAAAGCGGTTCGAATCATTTGACTTTCGGGGCATAAGAGAATGCCGAAAAGTGAACGCTGTATAATTGGTGATACCAACCTTTTGACTATTATCAATGCGAGAATAGATGTGGGATTGTAGATTAATAAGTTTATGGCGAAGTGCTGTGTTTCGATTGAATAGTTATGAAAAAAGATCTAAACGCAGGGTTTTAGCATGATACAATAGAAGCGGCAAATTTAAATAGTTTTCTTTGTATGATAATAATAATAATAATAATCATAATAATAATAATAATAATAATAATAATAATAACAATAACTTATTTCATTACAAGTTTTGTAGCTACACTGGCAGTGCGGTGACAGTTGCCTAGAATGAAACGTGCTGGCCAATTTCGGACGGACTCAGTGCAAGTGATTAATGATGAAAGTTGGGGGTTCTGTGGCCGAGTGGTCTAGCGCACACCAGCTCGGAGCACGTGGAGCGAAAGCTCGCGCTGCAGAACCCAGGGATCCTGGGCTCAATCCCCACCCCTGCCCGTTTCGATCTGGATGAGCATCGTGCCGGCGTGCGGTCGTGTATCACTACTGCGTGATGCACGTTAAAGACGCCAGGCAAGCGGTTGTATACTGCACTGGCTAAATTGCTCATAGAGTGAGTGACTCGTCGCAACTTTGAAATGGCTGACCAACTACACGCTGTATAAATATCCACACAACCCCAATTATTATTATTATTATTTTTGTTATTAATATTATGAAAGTCTGGGGTCCAAAACGGCCATAGCATTTTCCAGTTTTGGGCGGATTAGTGTTTTGTGCAAGGTTAGTTTGAGAGAAGACGGAGCGAGGAAAAATCTCTTTTTCGCGTATCCTAACATACCATAGCACTGTTAATCATATGCTCAACGTGTACGTTACAAAAAAAGGTTAGACGTTATGTGAACACCGATATATTTGTGGATAGACACCGAAGCGAGAGATGAGTTGGTTAAATTATTTGTATGACAAAAAGATCTAACACGCGACATTTTCACAGATTTGCACTTCCTAGCTTGAAGTTCCATTAGCCACTGGTCGAGCCAATGAGCTACCGTAAGACTCTTTATTTTTTAGGCCCCTATTTTTTTAGGGCTGGGCAATTGATCGATTAACCTTCCGATTAATCGATTAAAGCTTTAATCGCGATCAAATTTTTTAACCGGTTAATCGGTTTTTTAATCGGTACTCAAAAATAAGTCAACTGGACGCACACATGGCTCTATCCTGGACGACCTGCCCGAACTAGGGGTGACTCATGCCCCCCCCCCCCCCCCTTTAAGGAAAACGCTGCGTGGCGTGTATCCGGTCGTTCTGTCCCGAGCGGTTGTCCGTTCCCAGCCAGGTGCTATGAGCAAGGTTCAATTCTTGCACTCGCGAAGCGTCACGTGTTCGAGGATATACATTACAGTTCTGCCGAGGCCAGACGAACAAGCCGGGCCCGCAATTGATCCCCGCGCGACCGCGAAACTTCACGTGTTGAGGATCTATTACACATCCTGCCCAGGCAAGACAAACAAGCAGAAAAACAAGCTGGGAAGCTAACAACGCCATGGTTACTTGTTCCAGTATTCGGCCCGTAAAAATGGACGAGTTCACGAGTATGAAAGGCTATCTCGCTGTAAAGTTTGGGTTTAAAGTAAACTTCAACGGCGAAGTTTTTAACTCGAAGGAAGTCCACTGCATCATCTGCAAAAAGACGTTTTCGTACAGTGGAAGCGTAAGTTCGCTTTAGTATCACCTACGAGCGAAGCACCCATGTACCATCGGGTTCAAATGAAATGCGAACAGTGACGGAACTTCGAGCCCACTACGGGTGCAGCTTCCGAGTTTGGGTTATGCTTGGCGAGGTTCAAACACATCCGAGTAGGACGCACAACCTCGCAGCGCCCTACTCCGATATGTTTGAACCTCGCCAAGTACAACCCAAGCTTGGAAGCTGTGCCGGTAGTGGGCTTGAAGATCCGTCACTGTTCGCATTTCATTTGAAGACGATGGTACGCCGCTGCAGCAAGGACCATCCGCCAAAGCGCAGACAACAATCAACGCCTTCTCATCGAGGCCAATTTCTCTGAAAAAGAAGAAAGCATCGCCCAAGTCCTGACTTCTTGTGTTCCTGTCGGAGAATGTGAACAAACTTCTTTGTCTTCGGAGCTGGAGCAAAAATATACGAGTCTTTGAATCGTTGAACTCTATGTATCCTCCATTCTAAATGTCCTTTTGCGCCGTGTAACAGAGAGTAAAATAAATCTTCAAAGGCAAGACGAGTTGTTGCATTCGTTTTAATATATTATTTATAAAAATCAACGCAACCGATTAATCGATTAATTAATCGATTAAAGGGTGGCGATTAATCGGGTTAAAATTTTTAATCGACGCCCAGCCCTATATTTTTTGCGAGTCGGTCACAGAGGTACATAGTCGCGGCCACTAAAATCTCACGAATCCCAGACGCCTGCGTTGGAACTCTTAAGGGCCGAAATTTTAGCGTGCCTTTCAATTTCGCGATATTTTCAATTCGCGAAATTTGCGACGATTAAGGGCTGGCGAACAATAAGGGTTTTGTAGTATTTGATTAAGATCAGAAATCGGGAATCTGCAGAAACATGATAAAATTGAAGATGATTTTGGCACATCGGTAGATTAGCCCTATTTCGCCGTACAAAAACTAACAAAACATAATCCAAATTCGGAGCTAAAAATCCCTAGCACTCATCGCATCTTGCCACAGCGCCTTCTCTTTCCACACGATAAAGTCAGTTTGCTATGCTCACCGTCACCACGGTAACGAAGCGCCTCCTGGAGAGACACACAGGTGAGCGCAGATGCTGCGGCCAGCAGGCGGACGCCATTTCCCGAACATCGTCTGCTAAAGTGAATGCTGCGACGCTGGACGCACCTTTGAGGGAGCTAAGCTTAGAGCGGAAAGCGGTCACCTGGCGAGCCCTTGGCGGTTCCAACGAGGCTTGATGCAAGCTAGAGCCTGAGATTATATTCAATTTTTCCCGAGGAGCGAAGCGAGGTGTGATCGTGCGTAGCGCGGTCGATTTGAAAGCCTAGTTCGGAACAGCCAGAAGAGGCTATTTCGACCTGTTACTCAGTCGTCAGTTAGCAGACGACATTCGGCAAACGGCATCGGCTGTTGCTGGCTTCAGACTCTGTCGACCTCGGCGCTGTTGTTCTGGACGGCGTGTTTGTGAATCATGCGGTTTTTATTCAATTATATTTTTATATTTTTTTTATTTATTTATTGATAGATAGATACTGTTGGCCCACTGGCCATTAGAGAAATAAGTTTTCAACAAATGTACGCAAAAAAAAAAAAGCGAGTATGTTGAAATAGAAATTGTTGTGGTCCGCTTCGCAACAGCGTTGCACGAAGGACCGGTATTATCTCATTTCACGGGACTTTTCCTAGATCGCATAAGCTGCGGATTTCGGGCCCTGCAGTCACCAGCACAATCTGTACTCAACGTGACGGAAAACGCTCGCGCTAGTAGTACAAAGCTCTTGCGCACGACTAACGAAAAGTCAATTCTTTCCAGAAAGTATACGCTCTAAAAAGGAGTACTACTTCCTCCCTTAAAAGAAGAACTCGTGTGTCCCATATTATGCTCTATCAAGGGAGGAAAGTTCCTCCTGCAAAACGGGGGAATTTGCTTCCCTTAGAAGGGAGAAAAGTTGCCACCTGTTTTTGCTTATGGAGAAAAGGTTCGTCCCCTAAGAAGGGAGGAACAACCGAAACGACGATTCACAGACACCAAATCCAGTTGTTTTGACCATTTGACGATTTCCTTTTCGAAGTCTGAGAGGTCGTCGGGCACTTAAAAAGGACATGCGCTACATGCATCGAGCGCCGCCACGTTTTCCGAGGGAGGATAGAAAGCCAGGAGGCGACATCACATCGGACTCTGATGTTCGGTATTTAAAAAGGAAGGCCTGAGTGCGTTGTCAATTGCGTTAAAAAACATGTTTTACGAATGCCGGTATTAAATGTTACAGGAATGTCGCTTACAAAGCTTCTTAATTTCATAATAGTTGACGTCACAAATCAAGAGAAGCGAGGAGCTAAACACAAAAGAGAAGAACGACAAAAAAAAAAAGAAGGCGCGCGCGTGCGTGTCTATGATTACAATTTGCATCGTTTGTGACAACAACAACAAGAAAATACGACCTTTGGGGTGTCAGCGCCCCTTCAAGGTGAGGGGGATCATTGAAGGATTGAAACCAGGTTTCTGACAGACATATGCAAACAGTGTCTGTACCGCAAGCTGTCTCGTGAACATCGTATCGCTGCGAAGGTTCTACCAGCGATCGTACACATGATGAGAATGAGAACAGAGCGGCGAGTGGAGGAAACGGAATAGTGCTCATTTATACTTCGTCTCACCTTAGCATGGACTAACCGCGAAGGCTGTGCTAGTGCGAGCGGCCAGCCTTGACTGCCTTGACTAGAGCACTTGCTGCACGAGCGCTCGTGCAGCCGCCGCGGCTATATTCAAAGCAACTAGCTCGCGCTTTTAGCACGCGCGGCTAACAATAGTCCATACTAAGGTGAGACGAAGTATAGGGCTGATCCGACATATGTGCGGCACGTAATATCCTGCCTTTTGGCAGCCGTAATTCAACCAGTCGATAAACGGATTCAGCAAACTGTAGGCACTGCGTTTTCCCTGTGAACAATTCTCAAATTCACGATGGTGTCCGGCATTGGGGAGTTTCAGCTATAAACAACGTGAAGTGCATTCTGTGTAGTTTTTACTTGCGTCGGAAACGATGCTTTCAAAATCTGGTCGTTCATTCGTCATTTGTGGTGATTTAATTCCCGATGCTAAAGCCTCATAAAAGATAAGGCCCACTGTATCTCAAGAAATATTTATTCTACTTGGGAAATGAAGGTCACGCTCTCAATACTCTTATCTCACTAAACGTTCGGCACATGCGTGACGCCGCCATAACTTTAGTTTACAGGAGGGAGAGGGCCATGCATGTCAGGGCTCGTGCCGTCTCGTGCTCCACACGCGCAAAGGTCCAGCTAGGTTTTCGCACGTGCAGAGAGACTAAAGTTCACTCGATGCATTGTGGCAGCGGTGGCGTTGTCAAACTGGCTGGTGAGATCAATCTATCGTAATTATTTACAGCGATGATTTCACGTGATAGAGTCCTACTCACGTAAAATAAACCACGAAAGTGAATTTCCCTAACGGGAAAATAAGCAGACTCCAACGTAGTGGGATCGCATCAAAACAAAATGCGAATGCGCTGTAGCCGACACGTTTCCGTTTGAACCCGATCTTGTGGTAAACGTATTCCTGTCTTTCCACTCAGACTATTGCTAATGTCGTGGAAGTCCAGAAACTTGAACCTTACACAGCCTGCACTGGACCACCCTTTTCCCCTCCGCATCATTGGCACAATTACACGGAGTGAAACTGCCCTGGAACCAGGACGCAACGTATACTGTATGTACGGAGCCCGAACTCAGCTAGCGTTCCCGACGCTCGGTGCATGGGGCGCCAGCCCAAAGCAGTTTCTGTGAGCCTGCAGAACGGTCACCCGCGCGCGCCCTCCAGACAGCTAGGCCACCCCTTCCTCGGCGGCGAGGGCCATGTCAACCACGGGCCCGACGCGTGCATACGCGCACACACGCACGTACTCGTCCGTGAGAGCGCATGCATACACAGTCAACAGCGACGACGGAATTTCATCCCCGGGTTGCCTCTCCCGTCGGTTAAATTTACGACGAGCCATTTCCGGGCGCGCGCGAGGCCGATCGTGCCCTTCCACGCGCTTCCCGCTCTGCAGCGAACGGGCAGCCAGCCGCTCCGCTTTGTGCGGCACGCGCGTTGGCCAAACCCTGCTCACCCACACTCCCGCGTTTGTCCGCATTAAGGGGCGTAAAGGTAATATAGAGATCGGGCTGGGCCTGCTCGTGATCTTCGCGGATTTCGCAGCCGCCGGTTAAAGGCACGCGGAGTCTCGTCCTCGGACGTTTCTTTTTATGACGTGGCGTTTCACTTTTTCACCGCTGGGGGAGAACGTGGCCTCTAATATGGCGAGATCCTCGGTTGTCTAACCGGGTGCTGCGGAGTTTTGCGCACCCCCCGCACCGTATATACATGCGGATGAATGGTGTAAAGTCCACGGTGCCCGCGCATGCCGTCCTGTCACGGGAGAGTCGTCGCCGAGCGCAACGAATCGGTGCCCCTCTCGTGTCGCCCTTCCCACGTGAAAAGCGAAGAGTGACAGACGGACCGCTTTAACGGGCGCGGAACCGTCAGGGAAGGATGCAGCTGCCTCGAGCATTCGCCGCTTACCGGAACGCGTTCGGTTAAAGCGAACGAGTCACTTTAACCGAACGCCCACGCGCGAGTTTCCTAATGAAGACTGCGACGTTAAATCTTCGCTTCTTTCTTTTTTTGTTCGTGCTTCAGTTAGCTTTTTTTTTGTATTTAATAAGGCGTTTTCTGCGTAAGTCCTTAAAAATGAGCGGGGAATAAGAGACGCGTGCGTTTTTTTGAGGCCTTTGACGGCAAAGATTCCAGGAGAGTCGAGATAAAACTCGGGTGGCATCGACCGGAGCTTTCCCCGTGCATGTGTCTCTTTCGTAAGGATGTGTTTTGGTACGCGCGAGGTCGTTGGCTTCTTGGAAGCAGACAGAAACTAAACCTGGTGTTTTGAAAGAGGACGGTACCTTCTATCGAAAGACAGGTTGCACACCTCACGCTATCCATCACTGAAATTACTGTAAAAGCAGACGTTGTTTCTGATTTATTCCTTTTTCATAATGTCGCTCTCCCATGAACCGTTATACCGCATTCTAAAAGCGCTTGCATATATGCCTTTGATACGAGACATAATTTGAATTCGCACGCTGTTATCAAAAACCTCGTAAAAAAACTGCACAAAGAAATGAATTTTTTTAAGGTTTTCTTTTTTTTTATATTGGAAAGGAAAAGTTGCACCTGATGGGGGAGAAATTACTCCCCGGCAGAAAATAGCGTCGCAGATATGACTCAATCCAGGCTTTTATCTCTACTCGTACAAGACGCGGGAATGTGGCGAGTCCCGTAGCCGCTCACACGCGAAGATCAAGATATTGCCCCGGGGCAGTGAATAGGGGGCGCCTCGGTCGACTGCTAGTCCGCACGGCTGGTGGCCAAAAGGGGTAACTTTGGGGAGGCCTAGTCACCCTGTCATTGGACACGAGTATTGCATCACAATTTGGAAAGCCGCTCGGACATTCGAGCTCGAGATCGGGTCCAATGATTACGGCCGCGCGGGCCGTCTTAGTGTTGCAAAAACTCCCCATAAGATGGCGCCACCTGTCAAACCAAACTTCATTGCCTTTTGGATATTCCGCCGCAATGTGTACCGAGCGAATGCTGCGTACTACGCAGAAAAAAAAAAAACACGAAGCGCGAGTGGCGCAGCAAAACGGCTGGGCGCTCAGGAAGTGGGTTACCATGTCACGTTTGCCGGGGCGAAAGCTGGAAAGCGGGCTGACGGCACAACTGCACCAGACGAGAAAGAGCGCAGTCCGCGAGTGCTCAGAAAGGCCGACAGAGGGGGACAGGGACCGAGAAGGGAAGCGGGAGACGGGAGTCTGTCTCCCTGCTCCTCACGCGCCGTCAAAACACTCGAACGGCAGCCGCGGAGCTCGCTTTCTCCACTTGGCGGCGAATTGGAGCTTGCCTGTTGCTGGCCGTCCGTCGGGGGTTCTCCATTGACGGGAAACAAAACAACGCAACTACCGCGCGACGTGCGAGAACCGCGAAAAGACTTGGGGCAAGGACGAGTCGCTTACCTTTTAGATTCGCTCCGATTGTTTCTTTCGTGCCTCCGGCAGTATAGCGGTCCAACCTTGCGACGATTGTCCCTGAGAGGTACTTTTTTAGAAGAGTCTTTATTTTATCTTATTTTTTTCTAAAGAGGTAACGTTTGAAAACGTGCGCTGCATCTCAGTAAGAAAATTCCTTTGCTAAGTATCCGTCGTATTACGGTACTCCGCCAGATTTGCCATAGGTGCTGGCCAGCACCAGCGTATAACCCGCATCACATTCGCAGCACATGGCAAATGTGGCGAGGTATTTCGTTACACTTTAATGGTCAAAACAGAACTGCCCTGTTTCTGGGGTCGAAATGAAGACCATTTGTTGAGTGCAGTGGGTAGGAGTATTTCGACCGAAATGCCAGAATGTCGCGTTGCCTCCAGAGCGAGGATTCGGGAAGTGCTGCTGGCCTGGCAGGTTGCGGGAACAAACAAGAAATATCACAAAATACGGGAGAAATGAGAGAGTTGAGATAACTAAGTTTCGGGACTTTCCGGCTGCGAAGACGGTATTTACGTGGATTAACGCCAATTGATCATTATCTACAATGGTGGAGATACCTTTCTCTCTAGCGGAATCGTACCAAGTCCGAACCGTTGTTGCCTTGAAAACAAGCTTCTTGAAAAGCTTTTCGTGCTCAAGTGTGATCAATCTTTTTTTCGTATAGGTTCAGAAATTTTTCTGTAGAAAATGATGGGTATGCGTTGCTTCGGAATTTAATTGCGTTGGCTTTTCCCCTATAATTCGTCCTAGCGTTATGTACGTAATTAGCCGTATATATTTCACTGCGTCATAAAATGTGTTCAATGATCAATTAACATATTGTCATTCGTGAAGAGGGCGTGAAGTAGTATATTTGTTTCACTAAATCTATCCCGGATTTACTATTAAAGTATTATCGTTCGTCAATCCTGCTGAAATATTTTTGAACCGTCCCGATACATCATAGACGAATGTATCCCGGTATCTGGATTTTAGCTCTCCGGTAAATGTATTGCCACGCTCATCTTTCCAAATACTTTTTTATTATTTTTATTATACTAGCCCAGTTTTGACCATTGTCCTGTTTTATGTGGCTTCTCTCATCATATAATTTCGTGTGGAACGCCAGTATATACCTTCCAACGATTTCATCGCTATTCACTTCGTACCTTTTTGGAAATCAGAACGCTAAAACGTTCAATAATGTAATTCTTTCCTTCGATTGCTCACCTGTTATGCTTTGTATATGAGCAGCGAATTGCAATTTTCAGCGTACAGCTAGTCAGCATTTTCGTAACGCTTGTCCCCAAACGTATTTTTCTTTTTCAACGAGTGCAGTGACTAGGAGCCGTTTGAGTCTTTCCTGAAGCATTAGCGCTCCTCATGACACTACGCGTACCACCATGAAGGGTGACTGGATCTCGTGACGCGCTCTGGGCACTGTTTTTTTTTTCCCAAATAATCGCGGCCCTAAACTCTAGCGTGACAGAAATTTCAGCCATGAGAGCACCGCTCTGACGGCTTGTAAATCGACTCAACGGCACCGCATTTTGAACCAACGTTATGGCAGAATTGCGCACTGGAAGTGCGCTTGCCCTCGTATGCGTATGTTATGCGGCGCACCCTACGTTCCAGGAGCCGTGTTTGACGCAAGTCGATTTCTTTCCGCGCCGTTCCTTCCTAGACCTTTTTTTCTTTTTTAGCCTTTTTGGGCTTTTCGAGAATCACCGCTTAATTTGTGTCCAGAGTTAATATATATCTCAAATTTTTATTTAATGTGGAGAAATATTTCTCACTGTTCGGTTTGCTAGAACGTCGCTGCAAAAGAACACATCTTTACGGGGTTGCAGCTCCGAAGACGTCGGAAGATTTGTTTTTCCCTCGGATTTTATATATAAGGAGAGACGGTACGAATTAGTTTGAACGCAGTCCCTATCGAAAAGAAACGAACCTCGCATCGTTTCTGGGCATATTATATTCACATAACCGAGAGTTAGTGACTGTTTTGTCGATTTTTGCTTGTTGTGGTGTGCCACGTAACACGACGAAGTTTGCGACGGCATATGACATATTAATATAGCGTAGCATATTAATTAAATACGCATTTACTTAGACGTGGGAAACGCAAATCGGATGTTTTGTTTACACAGCCAGAGGGGGAGGGACATCCCGTGCGTTTTGGCGACACTGGCTCCACCTTGCAGGGGAGTAATTTGGTCAGTACAGTACGACTGCTCACTTCAGGTTTCTAGAGTGACAAAGATCACACGACCGCACGCCAGAGCGGTACTCGTCCAGATCGCAACAGGCAGAGGTCTCCAGGGGTGCCTAAGCAGATCACGTCACTTGTCTTCCCATCGTGGATGAAAGGAGCGATGCAATAACGGACGGCTGCTATGGTAACTGCAGTCTATTCTATGGAATACCTACGTTTCGAAGCACAGCGTCTAGATGTCGCTCGAACGTACTCTATGGAACACACAGCTACGAAACGAAAATCGAGATGGCGCTTCAAACGACGGGAGGTGGACTCAAGTGAGTGAGGGAGGCACCCCCTTCCGCGAGAGTTCTACAACTGAGGGAACCTACAGGGTGTTTCAAATAGCGGCCAGGCTCTTTAAATCTACCGAAAAAATCGATTTCTTAACTTATCGCGCTACGATTTTGAGCAGAGTCCCCCACGGGTGGTGCATTTTTTTTATAAAATTTCCAAAGAGCGAGCTTACCTGAGGAAAAAGTTAAAAAGAAAATGCTTAACTCCTATGGAAACAGAGCGAAGCCACCCGTCTTCAAACCATAGGGCTCCCTATCGTTTGAAGGCCGGTGACTTCGCTGCGTTTCCATAGGAGTTAAGCCTTTTATTTTTTTTTACTTTTTGTTCAAGTAAGTTCGCTTTTTGACAATTTTATGGAAACAATGCACCGCCTGTGGGCAACGCTGTACAAAATCGTAGCGCGATAGGCTAAGAAACCGATTTTTGCGGTCGATTTGAAGGACCTGACCGCTATTTGAGACACCCTGCAGTAACGCTGCGTTTAGTCTATGAGTCGCATTTAAATATCGTCACAGCGGGGATCGCAAAAGCTCGATGACGAAATCCTGGAGATTCAGTGTTGACAACGCCAACAATGCGATCCTCAAAACTTCGTCGTCATTTAATGCGAAGGAGAGACTGAAAGACAACGACCGCTTTTATCCTTGAAATTACACGGCCATAAAAAAGCTTCCTCGCCCGTGGTGTTGAGTTCGAGCGAAGCTGTAGGTTCCACTAGTGTTAGTAAGCTTGTGTAAAGTGAGAAACATTCCTACCCAATATCGTTGCACGACCTATTAAAGCTTATTCCAACAGCACCTCCTCTCAGTGTGCAGAATGAGAATCAAGATGATTTATCGTGATATATATCATAATATAAATCAAATTTAAATCAGACAAATATTACGCGATTCAGTTAAATCAAACCTTAGCAGCAAACATAATTCCGAAACATCTTTTATTTACCTTTCGTCTATCACTGGATGATTTCTGTTTGTATTTGTTTTGTACTGAAATCAAGGAATAATCAAGCAATAAATATTTATATCAGGCTAAAGACTAGCAGAATGCAGTGCTCTTCTGAGGAAATCGAAGTATGCAGCTTTCTTTCTGCCTTCCACTTCGTTAATCAATTGCGTAATGTCCTATTGCAATAAAATAAGAACGCGAAATAAAAAGCAAATGAAGCTTTTTGGCTTACTAAAAAAATCAAACTGTATTTTTTTAGTATGGTGGGGTTGCGTCAATGAGAAGTTGTTAATTAAACTGTACTTTAAATTTACAGTGATCATTTCTTCTGAATTGCTGTGAATGATCGGACAGATTGACCAATAAATCTGCGATGTTTAAAAATGCATGTGGTGATAAAGAGTTCTCAGTTTGAATAGCTACAGCAGGATTGTAAATCCATTAATACTTGAACTTTAAATCACAATACAACTATGATTTATTATCTTATTTTTTTCTAAAACTAATCGTGACTTTTTTTGCGTTTTGTTTTTTAAAGTACCGTGGTCGAAATTTGAATTTTATATTGGGTAGATATGGACGCAGTAGAAATTGTTTTCTGACATCCAGTCCGAAACCTCTCGGGGAGTTTATGTTTTAATTTTGTTTGTTTATTTCTTTAGTTGTTTTTTATCTATAAATTTAATCACTTATTATTTTATTTGTTTCCAGGACTAGAAACAGCTTCTATGAAATTTTGAATTCCCCACTTTACTAGTCACATTTGAAGCAGATCGCGCGGTGCAAGTCACGCTATTTATTTGATATGTGCAGAAATATCCTTGTTGGTTATGCGGGGAGCGATGTTCCTGGAGACGTGCAGTGCGACATGATTTTAACTTTATGTGGAAGCTAGCCATTAGCACGTGCTCAGCATTAGCGCACACATATATGGCCGCCAGTGAATACACCCTATAGAGACACGACCACACGTTGAATTGCAAAAAAGGAAGAAAGCTTTGGAATGATGGCCTGGGCCCGCTTGCTAGAATCAGCGTTTAATACCCGTGCCACACGGGCAACTCGAATGCCATTTACGACGAATGACATTTGTGCGATCGGCGAATCAGCTCGCAATCTGTCGCGCGTGGAATGCGCTACGCCCGTAGTGTCGCGCGCTCATTGGCCGTCCGCTCAAATGTCATTCGTTGTAAATGACATTCGAGTTGCCCGTGTGGCACGGGTATTAGCTTACACTGTGAACTAAAGCCTGCCAAGCCTGAGGCGCGCGAGCACTTGATACTCGGCTTCACCTGCCATTCGGCTCGTGTGCTAGTTTCGGCAGTGCTTTCTTTCACACAGTCTCAGCTATACTTCGTTTCAGCTTGGGTCCAGACGCAGCCGATGCTACAAGCGCGAGCTCCGGGCTTCCAGCGTCCCTGCCAAGCACGCGCGCTCGTGCAGTATAGGCACTGTTCAGGGCCACACGCTCGTGCTTGTAGCATCGGCTGCGTCTGGACCCAAGCTGAAACGAAGTATAGTGGCGAATTCAGACGGTCAATCGCCGGCGAGCCCTTGCCGATGGCATGCGAACAAAAACGCGCCAGAGGCGCACCACGTGACCCTCTCCACCCGAACACAAAGCGCCGGTCACTGGCGTTTTTATTTGCCTGTGTCGCGCGTGAGCTTTGTTAACTTCTTCCTCGATTAATCCATGGTACAATGAGCACGCTCTATGCGTCAGCAATATAAATTCTAACTTTCTGATACGTGTGTAAACACAAGCGGCTTCACAATAGTTTTCGAAATATTAACATTACCACAGTCCACACAACTTACAGGATATTAAGTTACAAAATTGATGGAAGAGCAGATTTAAGTATCGGTGTGGTGTTGCCCGCACACGCGTAAGATATCATTGTATTTTGTTTGGATTTCCGAGGAACGGTTGCCATTTTACGAGGATCCCAAGGAGGCTTGCCGGCGTCGCTTATATTCTGTTTTACTCTTCTTACCTATTTTGGAGTCCTCAGTCTTCTCATTGTGCCCAGTCACTTGAAATTTTAATACGTGTGCAAGTGTCGAGCTGAATCATCATCCATACATTTTTTTTTTCAACGGTGTAATAACGTACACCGCTTCAAAAAGAATGAAAAAACAAATGTATGGATAGTGTTGAAGCCCGTGTCGCCGGACAAACTGACCTTGCGCATGCTGGACAAACGCTTCCAAAAGTTTTGGCTTCCTTTAAAACATTAATTTTCTTTGGCTTCGTTGTTTTTGCTATCTTGTCTCGGAGCACGAAAGAGAGTCTGTCTCGATGGCTTCGGTTTGCGACTCGAACCCGCTATTTGCCGCTTTCGGAAAGCATTGTTTGTTTTAGTTCCCTTTCTCGATTCGGGCGTGATGATACCGGATACAGCCTGGCAAGGCAAGCTGCCCGACCTCTTGGAGCCCGGGCACAAATTGTGCCGGAAAATTGCCGACTCACGCCTGAAAAGTGCCACCCGAACAGCTTGCACTCGCCAGCCTTTGACATCGCGAACGCCCTGGCCGGAGATATGGCAAAATATATTGCCGGCAAATGACCTCCTGTATTCGCCATAAGACGCTGATTCTAAAGTCACTGGATCCTGGGAAAGTAGCGCCATTGCCTTCCCTGCCTGCCAGCCTGACACGGACAGATACTAACATACAGACGACCGGAACCTCGCAGGGTGATTGGCTGATCGGTGTCCGTTGCCATGGCAATCGCCATTTGGCCTCTCCATAACTTGGAAGCTTGAAGAGGATCGTTCTAAACCAGTCGCACCAAGATCGCCATGGAGCACCATGGTACTGAAGTCATTCCTCGCCAATATAAACGTTTTAGGCACTGTGCATGCAATCAACTTATCAGTCATGCCCATCTCCACGGATCACTTATGAAGTTATGATGATATTGACCTTCTTGCGTATTTGGAGACAAGGAAATTGTTTTTCGATGTCTCCAAGCACCGATACCGCTTGTGGTAGCGGTACGAATATGTACGCTTGTTTTTGCCAGCCTGTGGATAGCAAAATCGCAGTATACAAGAAACATCCGTCACCAGAGAATTTAGGTCGGTTCACCAAGAATGAAGAGCGCAAGAAGAAATTGCTCATTCTATAAGCCAAAATGGCGACCATACTCAAAACTTGGCGCTACTTTCCCCAACATGTACACCGTAGGTACTTCTTCAGTTGCGTTTCTCCTCGCCGCGCCCAGAGGAAGGAGGCGGCCTGTCGCATTTCTCGCCGCCGCAGCGCTGCGGTCGCGAATTGAGCTACTAGATCGCGAGACGTCTGCTAGCGGGCAGCATTATGCCCTCGAGTTGCAGTCCGAACGCTATGCTTTGTTCGCGACTGTTCTCGTGATTTACTCAATATTTAATTGCACCGCTGTTGCGCGTAATTCACCGTGCAGCAGGCGTGCAGCAGCTTTCGCTGAAAGCAATGCACTTGTGTTGTGGCTTTGGCCAAAACAACATTGTTTGCCCGCCCAATTTGACAGCCGCAAGGGGCCGCGTGAGGACTGCGCAGCTCGGAACGGGTGACCGAAGTCGCCCGCCTGTTCTCTTGTGTTAAATTGTGCAGAATTGTCCAGTTTGGTTTTAAAATTGTTCAACATATCGTCTTGCCAAATGTAATAACTAAAATACATATCCTAAGTCCTTTACTCTTTGCAGCCATAGGGAACAGTTTCGTGTTCTTTTCTGTATTTGTTTCGAGGTTTCACCGCGGGCAGACATAAAGGTGTGATGCCTGACAAAATCTCTACCCCCTAAATAGGTGATGTGGTTGCAAAAAATAATAGGGTCTATGTGCGCAAAAATAATGTACTCAAGCAGAATAGTCAATGCCTTTGAAAATAAATACGAAAGATAAACTTTATTCAAATATGTACATGTCACACTGGGTTGTTGACAGTTTTGTTACTAACCTAGTTCTTTACGCAAGCTTGCCTTTTTTCGTTCTCTTTGTACCCTGACTGCGCTGTCGTTCTCTTAGCACCTTGCTCATGCAAAGATGTGCATACGAGTTACCGAGTAAAAATGAATTAATTCAGCTGTAAATTTATCAGCGTGTTGTGGGCAGCCAACACTGTGCCTTTTTAGTGAGGTCATCTAAAACTTCCCAAAACAAATTCCCAAATGTATCCGTCTTGCTTCCTTGCTTGATGATCTGTTCTACGGTACTTACACAGGCAAACAGTTTCTATGGAGGATGGTCTAGGCTGCCAGTGACATACTCGCGCTCAATAACGAGCATTGCCTCGGGGGAAGTGATTCCGGCCTACCTAGTGCTTCGCTTCTGCAGTGTTTGCAAAACGCGAATTTTCACCCACTTAGAATCGAAGCAGCCGTCCACTGGCCCGCACAGTTCAGAAGATAGCGAAGACAAGAGAGGACGCCGCCAGTAGTACCGCTCAAACTTGCTGTGATGTGCGCTCAACCGTCGATCGCAGCGCCCTCTCAGCGCCTATGGGCAGACTGAGCCCGGCTCGGGAATACCAGTTCCGGAGCTGAATCGTATTTTTAAACGTTGGCTTTCCCAGGATCCAGTTAATTGAGCTGATTCTATCAAGCCAGCCCTGTTGTTTCCGGGCGTGCGGATGCATTGCGGCGAAGCCCCCATCAGCGGACGCCGACTGCCGACGCTGCCTCCTCGCGGCAGTGGCCAACCGATGGGCACGAAGGTCAGCTAGCGGTAGCTGGCGACCCCCTGCGGCGCCTGCAATAACTAGAGCACTGGACCCTTGCGGCTCGGTGGAGACTTGAGATGACAGGTCGGCGGCTGGGAAGAGTCTCCCTGGGAGAGGAAGTTGCAGCGTTGGTCCAACACCTCCTAGAAGACAAGGCCGTAGCGCTCTCCTCGTGACGTCGCGAAGGAAGGCCATCGGGGGCGCGCGGCGAAGCGAAGGCAACGCGCGTGGATCGACCGTCGTAACGCGCTTTTAGTCACATACGCGTGTCTTGTTAGCTAAAATGAAAGCTGCACATAGCAACGGGTCTCGAAAACATTTTATTACACGGGCAAAATATTACACCGCTAAATAATCGGGATGAAATGGTACGGGGTAGGCGTATAAGAGAAAACATTGAGCCACGCAATAATTGCTGTAGGAATGCATATTTTACACAGAAATACTTCGACAAAATGGCGAGACACGCAGTGATTGGACACAGCAAAACAAATCACAGTTAAAAATCAGGTAGACATAGTCAACGCGGACACGGCTAGACAAGTGTCACTTACGATCATGTAAGCGATGTTATCGCGTGCAGTCACTGAATTCTTGCATCATACTCCGGCCACACGGCAAAAGTAATGTAATTTCGATCGAATGACAATATGGGGTCGACAAATCAGCTTGCGACGCTCATATAATCACTGAAGACCTCGATCTGATTAAGTCCCATATCATTTAATGAAAATATATTAACTTTTCCGTGTGGCAAGGGTACTAAGCTTACTATTTACAGTCAACTAATTTACTTCTCCCTATGGGCTCGAGCTGCCTTAGAACAAAATATCAGATTTTGTATACAATAATACTAATACCTTAAATACAGTTAAGATTCTAGTATAAAAGCGTGTTAAAGTGCAATATAAATAACATTAGTATAAACAAACACGTAAGTCACAAATGTCACACTTTCGTATAATTCGCATTACATCTACGTTACATGACGGCGTCGAAGCACCGATATCTACCACTAAAAGCTGAACGCAGCACTTCGCACAGAGCTTTGTTGAACTGCGCCGTTTCGGCAGTAGCAATGACCTCGTATCCGGAGCATAGATGAGCTTTCGTCGGATGCCTTAGCTGAGTGGCCGCACAACGTTGACGACTGACGAGCGGCTACGAAACAGATGCGGCTGAGATAAGCTGTCTGAATAGGCGAGACGGCAGTCCATGCGGCGCATCACTGCATTTGCTGCCGATTAAAGACTAGTTCGCGCATGACACTTTTGCAACAAGCGACAGCAAACACGGGTGTAATAGATTCAGCTTTGCAGAATAGCAGCCACTTACGCGCTTCGACGGCGAACTGTTCAGACGCAGACTAGCTGTCACCGCATGCTTGCGCTCAGACGTCGACCGGTCATTGGCGGTCCCCATTGCTGCGCTGCTGAGCGACGCCGGGTCTTCTGTTCAGTGCCGTCCGATACGATAACTCAGCTTCATAGTATGCTGCGCGCCTTGTAACTATCGAGTGTAGACGGGCTATGTCGATGGATCATTTCTTGTTTCGCGTACGTTATATAAACTGCATTTGTTTCTATTTCGTGAATCTAAAATACTGCAACAAACGACTTACCTTTATCAATATACTGATAACTGTTCGCGACCTGTATCATTTTGCGTAACTTCGTCGGTAACAATTAAGCTTTTACCGACGTATGACCAGTCCGTAATGCCTCAAGACTGCTAAGACGTCATCATTAAGTCGCATGTCTTTCGACAGGTATACTTTGTGTCGACTAACATATCGGTGCTATTGACTTCTGCCGCGTCGTCCGGATAAAATACGTGTAGCAGCATGCACATACAGTTAAGATTCTAGTATAAAGCTAGCATACACGCAGTATAAAAGACATGCACAAACACACACTGTATGGTCACACAAACTTGTTATTCACCTTCCAGTGAAAACTAGAATATTACCACGCATACTGTAAACTCTTAATGTTCGCGAGCCCTTCATTTTCGCGAATTGAAAAATTCGCGAAATTTAGGGCACGCGAAAATTTCGATCTTTAAGAATTTCAATGCAGGCATCTGGAATTCGCGAAATTTAGTGGCGCGATTCTGTCTCTGTGACCGATTCGCGAAAAATAGGGCCGCGAAATTAAAGGGTTTTACAGTATTTACAAATGTCGACGCAACCGCACACGGATAACGACGAACAAGATGCCATTCTGTCACGAAAAACAAAAACGAAAAAACAACCCGACTGCAGCACTTTACTCGCGTCCCACATGACCAAGAAAGCCCGTAAATAAGTTGTTACTCACTTGTCGATCGTATCCATACGTCCCACAATATCCGTGGCGAAAACATTTGAACACGAACTTTAGGTCTATCGATAATCGACCAGTGTTATCGTTGGCTGGTTGCCACATATGTCACTCAAACCGTAGCAGGACTTGTTCCGCGAATCCACGTAAATGCCGTAGTATCAAGCGAACACAAAAAAACTACCCGAGACTGCGGTGACGATCAAGAAACCACAGGAAGGATCAAAAGAACCACACACACACAACACACGAGCAGCGAGCGGCAGCAGTGTGGGAGGCTTAACCAGCTCAACGTCGTCGACCCATCTCTTGCTCGCGTGCGCTCCCTGCAGCGATGACTGGATTTTTTCGGTTCCCTTCCCTTCTGAAAGTCTCAGGGTTCCTTTTTAGACAGTCAGCAGCTCACACACAACGTAAATTTACCAGAATCGGAGCCCGTACGAGGGAAGAAAACGTCGCAGCGGACCGGTTCATTCGAAAAGTGTGAGGATCTGCGGGATTGCACCGATTGAACGTAGTCCCGCGGTTACGGGGATAATCATAAATAAAAAAATTCGTACTTTCAACCTTGATAGCGCGTTGTATATTATGTTTATATTATATATATAATAAATTGTACAATACTGCGCTTTTAAAACATATATTAATGTCAGATAAACGCTCCCGAACACCCCGCGTCGTCGTGTTTTTTTCACGTCGATGCGGTCGGTGCCACAAAATTTTCTCACGTAGTTGCGCTATGGACTTCCTTCCTCCGCCATTGTGACGTAACCACTCGGGCGCTCTGGCCTTCTTCTAGGAAGGTGTTGGGTGGCTACGCCTGCCCAGCGAGGGACAGCATGGCGAGAACCGCCCGCTGCTTTCCACTCTCGCATATTTGACAGGCTGCCGCGCTTCTCCTGGCGTTTCCTTTCAGCACCCGTGTCCTTTCGCGGGTTTGCTTTTACGCTTGGCTTCGCTGGAGCGACGTCGCCGACTGCGATAGGTTCCGTGCCGTTGCAGGTTCGCCTATTTTATTGTCTGCTTCCTCGTGTCCGTCATCATGCGAAGGTCTGACATTAAGAGGCTGCGCTAAATGTTTTCGCTCGTTTATTAACACGTTGAAAAGTACTCAACTTTAGGCGTCAAGGTGTTTTTTTTTAAATGTTGTTACGTAACCACTGTTTGTTTTGTTTTCGTTTCCCGTGCCGGTCTTGTGTTCGAGCTTGTGCCTATAAAATAAGAAAAAAAAAGCTCCGTGTGGCAGCAGCGCGGACAGTGCACGATTTTGCGTATGAGATGCAAAACTCCTGCGTGCTTACCGTCACGTTTTGTGCGCAGCACTCTCAAGTCGGCTGGCGCGAGCGTTTGGGGTATTCACTGGACGCCATATTTGAAGGCGTTGTTTAGAGCGCATGCTCAGAGCGAACTCACAATAATAGGCTGCTGAGACCGGCATCCTTGATGGTGCGCAATGCACGTTGCGAAAGAACTGTGCAAGCGCGCCATCAAGAAGCGCTCAGCAGTCGCGCACACAGCTATGGCCGCCGGTGAATGCTCTCTGTGTGGACAGCGAGTCTTCTGCTTCCTGCGCAGGAGCTGCTGTGACGTCAGAGCGACGCCGAGCTCTGATTGGCTTTCATCGAAAAGATAGTGGGTGGACCTCAATGCTAGATGCCTCAAGGTCTACCCACCATTTTTTTTTTTTTTTCATTCAGTCAATAAGAGCACGGCGTTCTGACATCCCCCCCTCCCCCTCCCCGCTACGGGCTTAGCACCGAGTGAGAGGGCAGCGGAACACCGGACCGAGGGCCCCAAATTTAATAATATAAGTAAGTTATCTCTGTCTCTTTTCGCGGAGGATAGTTTCTGGTGACTGTTTGCCCAAATGGCCGAGGCTGACGTCAAAGCTGATTTTCCAAACCTCCTCTTCTTTCACAAAGCATACGTTTCTCTCTCCTTTGAGTCGTCCTATTCCAATGTGCGCTTTTTGGGGGATATCATCTTCCGGCCCTATCCCCCCCCCCCTTTTCCTTCCACAAATTTACAACCCAATTACCGCCCTTGCTTATTCTCCCGTATGTCACCCAATTATTGTTGCCCATTTCTTCTGCTTCGTGCATCCCGTAACTTAGGAAAGAGCATTCGCTCGAAACGCCTTCTGTGTCCTTCTGCTTGTTTGTGTGTTTTCTTGAAATTGAAAGACCGGAACCAGCTGCATTTGGCATCGGTTGATTTACTGATACCGTCGTTGGTTTTCTGGTGGTCATTTTCAGTTGCGGTGTTGAGATGAAGCAGCGAAAATGTGCCCGATACATGATTAGGAAGTGGTGGAGAAAAGCTACATTGCAACGGGCGAATAGAAGTCAAGGTGCTGTGACCGTTCTGCCTCGATAAATGTTTCCTTTACGCCGCTGCCTGCGGTGTCCAGCGGATTTGAGGGAGTAGTTTTGATGCAACATTGATCCTCCGGTTTTCAAGAGGAGCTTCGTGTTCCGTAAAATATTGCGCGCACGCACTAGAAAACGACTCGACCAACAATTCGATCGGGATGGCTAAAGAGAACATCTACAGAGCTGGTTTCAAGGCAGAAAACGTTAATTTTTTGACATCATATTTGCGAGATTCATAATGCTTTCGCCTCATTTTGCTTCACCGAACAAATCCAAAGTTATGGTTGCCGCCGCAGCGCTGCGGTATCGTGTCTGTACCGTGTCTGGATACACACGAGCACACTGGTCAAACGTGCGCACGTCTAAAGTGTATGGTGGTTGCGCTTATTTTTACGTTTGTCATAAATCCTGGAGCATCAATAGACGCCACCTGGCTCGGCATATTTAATAATTCAAGTCGTTTTCAATTTCACGGAAGAAAAACTAAAAATTTTTGTTGACGCCTGTAATGCAGTGTACGTACCCGAATACTGCTATAAATTATAATACGATTCAAGACGCTATTTGCGGTTAAAAACAAAAGAACAGGTACCAAACATGCGATTACCAACTATTGGGAATAACCTCAGATTCTCTAAGAGCAAGACCGTGAACAGCAGAATGTTTTATCAAAATACACTTTAAAGGCAAATAAAAAAGGGGACCTTTTTTATTATCTTTGTAAAGTAACGAAAAAATAACGGCGTTACATTTGGTAGCGTGTAACAAGTTACCCTTTCACTTATGTAACAATAACAGGGTTGCTTTTTTTATCCTGAGTAACTGTAACTGTAAAACAGTTACTTTTTAGCAGTTACGTGCCCATGACTGCTATTATGCAATGAGTTCCCATGATTCTTAGCAAGCTGCATCATAGCCGATCTCGCTTTGATCTTTCAAGGGTATTTTTCCTGTTTCACGGGCGCTGAAAAGACGTCCAGAACGAACTTCTTTAAGAAACGGTGGATCATCGCAGGTCGACCGGCACGCGAAGAGTTGAGATTGCGAGCTCACTCGCCCTTTGTGAAGACCTTTCAAGTGCCCATGAAAGTTATTCGCAAGCATTGAAGGTTTTTCTTCTCTTTCATGCCTGTGCGTGCCGTAAGTTTAAGACATCTCAAATGGCTCACGAGCTCGCACTTGCATCGAATACGTGCTCTCTTGAAGGGTGCTCGTCTTTATGCACTCAAATCGTTGCACTGACTTGGTATTCCTCTGCGCTTCGGCCTTTCCTTACCTTTTTTTTTTTTTTCGATCGAGCGGTTGGAGCAGCCGGAGACGATATTTCAGGGAGGCGTTGTTCCCCCGGCGGTCGTCGCTGTACCGACGCCTTCGTGCCAGCGCCGGATTACGGCGCGCAAGGGCAAGCCGCGACGGGGCATCGGGCGGCGGCGGCGGCGCGGTGGCCGCAAACTGCCGCTGCAGGCCTTGTAATTACTGGTCCTTCCCGCTCTCTCGATTTAGGACACAAAAGCAGCGGAATTCGGGCGATGGTAGCGAGAGAGGAGGGCAGGTTGCCCTCCCCTCCGATGCTAAGCGCTTTGGCCCGGGCGAACTGCCGCCGCGGTTCCTCCGTTTTCTCCGTTGGTGTCTCTGGCCGGTCTGGCTCTGCTGCCTCCGCGGTCCGGGTGATCTCTTCGTCTCGTGCATGGTCCTGTTTTCAATCGACGCTCGGGTCCCGGCTCCCCGCACGCACGCGCGCCGCCTGCACGCGATGGGCCACGCGGAAAAGGAGGACTCTCTCGCCCACTCGTCTCTTCGTGAGGTCGGGAAATTCTCCAAAGTGGCGTGCGTCGGCCTTCTTTTCTCTCAGCACGCCTTTTCCTCCGTTTGTCGCCGGAGACGGGTTTGGGCTGTCCTCTTGCCATCGAGGAAGCACTGACAGGGGAGCGAGGGGAACCTCTCGCGGGATCTTCTATTGACGGCACGGGGCGCAATCAGAAGAAGCGAGCCGTGCGTCCTTTTATCAAGGAATTTGTTTTATCAGCCGATATTTCATGCAAATATGTAACGTTTTTTTTCCTGTAACGTCTGGGTGTAACGTTTGGCTTTAACGAAAATTGACGCAGTTTTGTTCATTCAACCAAACGCGATGAAATGCGGTAGCTTTACAGGATCATTGTGAGTGAAAACAATTAGGAAAGAAAATGAAATGGTTGTAATATGCCGTACACATATCGAGGATGACATCAAAGACGGCGTCAGAAACAAGGTCGAGGACGACGTCCCAGAGGACGACGTGAAAAAGGACGTCTAGAACGACCTCAAGGACGACCTCTAGGACGACGTCGAACACAATGTCAAGGACGTCAGCTTCAGCTACCGGCGCTAAGGAGCTTACGGAACCGGCACTTACGCGAACAGAGCTTACGCAACCGGAGCTTACGCGACCGGCGCTTACGAGACCGGAGCTTACGAGCTTACGCGACCGCGGAGCTTACGCTTTAACCACCATTGTTTCAGCCACGAGCACTTCAGCCACGGGCGTTACGTGAGCTCCATTACGTGACCTTGAGCGTTGTATGGCCTAGAAAGCTATCGCTTTAAAATCCGACACTGAAAGGATTACGCCCATAAAGAACCACATGAAAGTTTTTTCAGTCTCCGGTAGGATTTTATCTCACCACCTTGAGATTGTGAGCCAAGTGCTTCACCGACATGAGCTATCGAGGTACTTCTTTTTTTTTCTCGACATAACATGTATTTACATTGTAGATACACAAAGCACGTAAGATGCCATATTGCACAATAACTGTTGCAAGAATACGTAAAGAAAAGGAAACGTGTGTGTGGGAACCAGATTATAAAGACTGGTTCACACATTTGCGTCGACCACGTTGTGCTGCGTTGCATCGTTCAGCGCAGCGCAGCGCCTCCCCATTGGTTCGTCGTAAGAGTCGCCATAGCAACGTCTCGACGTAAGCAGTCTTATCGAAGCCAAACGCACTCAAACGCAACTGTGTGAACGAGCCTTAAAGGAGCCATGAAACGATTTTTCTACTTTCGCTAAATACTACTTAGAATCACTCTCTAACGTCAGTACCAGAATTAACTTGCCTCCGTGTTTCCTTCAAGGCAATGGCAGTCGGCAAAAAAAAAAACATTCTAGAAATGTGAGCATCGTTTATACCCTCAACTCGGAGCCAGAACAAGCGGCCACGCGGTTTGGTGCATCTCCTATGCCGCCATCGCTAATCATAGCCACGCGCCGGGGTTGGCAAGGTAGAAAACGCGTGCTGAGCTCCAGGCGTTGATTAAGTTCGGCTATTCTCATCACCGCAGTGGTAGGACACAAGCCACTACCCAAGCGTCCTCCGAGGCATTGATTCTTTACGAGCCGAAGTCGAGTGTTCACGCATTTCTCGTGTCCAATCCATGAGCTGCGCTCGACTGTCGTCAGGCGGGTGGTTTCCATCCCACAATTAGGTCATCAAGCTTTGCGAAGGCAAGACTGAAAGAAATAGTCCCCTTTGATCCTCGTAATTTCACCGCGACAAAGAAGCTTCTGAATCAGTGGCCGTCTGTGCGAGTATACTTGAGCCAGACTATAGGACCGGTACGCTTCTGCAAAGTCATAAACATTCCACGCGTTCCCTGCGCCTTCTCTGTGTTGCTTTCGGTTGTCGTTCTCGCCCTTGATGTTCCAATGCTCTAAAGACAGATTTTTGGAACTCTTGCTCGCCGTATATCACCAAAGTGAGAACAGAGTGACTGAAACCGCAAATACGCTGCTTCGGGCAAAACAAAAGGCGGGGGTGGGGGGGGGGGGGTTAGCGCAGGGGCACGGCCCCAGGAAGCGCCCTGTCGGCATGTGTAACAGGCACTGAGGGCGCCCCCTGAAGCCGCGTCTCCCTGGGTGGGGCTTGCGTTACCGAGGGCATGCACACTTGCTCTGGTCGGTTACAACACAGAAATGGTGGCATCACTGTGTGCTTCAGACAACACACTGTTCAATGTTTGAGAGCTGGAGCAGTCAATGGAGAATCGGAGTGAAGCTACACGCTAATGGGACCAATCAAGCTGATTCAAAAGCGAAAGTCACTGGGCCCTTTCCTGTTTACGATTGTTTCAGCGATAATAGAACACGTACAGAAACATGAGGAACACCAGGATGGTGCGCTTTTGACGCTGTCTGATTGATCCCATCAGCTCGTGGCGTCGGCTGCGTCTTTACCTAAAGGTGAAACAAATTATAGAAAAGGAGTTCGTTTGAGAGCGTGGACCTCGGGGACTCCCTGAGGTCACTTCGCATGTTTTCGTGTTTCACAACGCTGATGAATCATTCCAAATTAGTGACAAATTGTCTCCATGCAGGCTTGGAGAATAACAGATTCCGCCAGATCCACTCTGTTTCGCCACGGAGCGTGTACTTCCAGCTGATGCTTGCTCTCGCACGCGGAAAACCGCGGCCTTGTAAGTGTGTTAGTAGGGAGCCTATACTCCGTTCACCCTTTAGCTGAGACTAGAAGCTCTGCCTGCGGTGCGAGCTTTCTGCTCCTGCTAACACAAGTGGGAACGCGCAAGCACGCGCAACCAAAGTACTGCGGACGCCAGCGAGCTCGCGGTAAAGGCGGAACTTCTATTCTCAGCTTAAAGGGGCCCTGCAATCATAATTAAGCGTCTACCTTTTTTGCGGTTTCCACGTCTCTTAGGGTTCGGGCAAGCCAGCGGGCACGGAGAGAGTCACTAAATATCAGTGCGTCATATTTTAACCGGACGACGCGGAAACCTCCTCCACCGACGAGGGCGACCCGCGGTGCCGAAAGCGCGCGTAATGTGACGTCTTAGGTCCTGGGCGTACTACTGGTCAGAGCCGCTAAAAGCTTCTTTTTAGTCGAAATACAAAATATAAGTGGCGCGAACCGTTTCAATTATTTATAAAAGGTAGTTTTTGTTCAATATTTGAGATCAGAAAAGAAACAAATGCAGTTTATAAAGTACGGAAACAAGAAATGATCCGTCGACATACCCGCCACCAATCGGTGGAAAAGGCGGCGCCTACTAGAAAGGAGTAGTGGGATCAAGCGTCGACACGGAAAGGTCCCGGATGTACGCGGCGGCGCTGCGGCCGTAGGGACCGAAGGACCCGGCCGGCTCTGAGCGTTCCCAAGGCCTTCGGTGAGCAGCTTTGTCTTGCGGTTTGGCCGTTTCGCGGTATGGTAGCGCGAAGTGGCTCCCATTCTGAACTGATCTTTACCCCGTGTTTGCTGTCGTTTGTGGCCAATGAAGTGTCATGCCGAATTTGTGTTTAATCGCGCAGCAAATGCAATCAGAGCCGCTCTAGCTGCCCGCTACATACAGCCTATCCAGAACACGCTTTAGTGGCGCCCTCTCGCGCCGTCGACACGGAGTACGGCAGCCGTGAGCGCTCGCTCAGCTCACCACCCCTCGTCTAGTTCACGGCCACTCAAGCAACCAAGGACGTCATGAAGGAGGTTATTTTTTGCTTGTTTTTGTAATTTTAATTTGCCTATAACTTCTAAAATAAATCGAAATTTGAGAAAAGAAAAGTGCCATTAAGTTACTACGTTCAGTGCGCTCAGGTTTGGTGCAAATTAAAAATTAGTAAAAAAGCCATTGCAGGGCCCCTTTAAGTGTGAACGGACTATAGATTGAAGAGAGGGTCCATCTGAAACCTGGGAGAGGATTTGCAATTTAACGGCGGATGGATGCTGCGGAGATTCGTCGCAAGTGGGCATGGCGTGGCGAGAAGAAAAGCGGACAGAAAGGCGGGGGCGTTAGCAGACGGCCAACGCTTTCGGCACCTCCTCACAGCACGCATTGCAGATCCGGCACATGAACCACGTGAACTCGATCAAGCAGTTGGCGACCCTCTGTGATACAGGCTTCTTACATGTGGGCATGTCATGCTGGACCATCTCAACGGCGTTTGTCAGAAACACGAGCGAATACTCGACACAATGGCGAGGCGGTGCCGTTCAGACTATCAGAGGGACCGTAGTTCAGACGCCTCATCCTTCTTTCAACGTGGACATGGCTGCTACAAAGCCAACGGCCACAGAACGTATGCGAGGTTATCTGGAGCACAAGCAATAGCAGAAGCAGCAGTATACGCCTTCACGAAGAGCCTCACGAACGAACGCCGATAAGTGTGAGGCCTATCGCACATTCTGCGCTTACCACTGTTATTCCAGCATGATTAAACTTTGTTTTGTTTATTTTTTATTTATTTTTTCAAGAGCGCCTGGCTATTGTGACCAGCGCCGGCACTGTGAAGATGAAACGTGAAAGGCGCCCCAACTCTTGTCAGACCACGAGCGACCGGTCGGTGGTTCATCCCGCAGCGATTATTTCTCGTCCTCCGAGCGGGGCCAGCGGGTGGAACCGTGCGCGAGAGGGCCGACGAGAGTGTCGCACTTTTCGGGGCAATTTCGATCATCTTCGCCCAGAGTTCCTTCTCCGCAACCGCGTAGGTGACCGCGTCCCTTCGGGAGGGAGGCTCAATCTCGGCCTTTCTTCGCTCGTCGCTGGCTCCGCTCTTTGTTCGCGCCGACGGAGGAGAGTACGAACGTGGTCGGAGTCTGCACCACGCGCTCACGGCTCTCAGACTTTCGACCAGAATTGGTCTTGAGAAGGCGATCCGCGCTGCGTGCAGGTTTCTCCGAGGAAAAACGCATCGCCGGGTGTTTCTGGCGAGGCAGAGTGCGGTTCGTGTCGGCCGCCCGTTGCTCTTTCGCTCATTCGTGTCCTCGTTGGCGGCGTTATCAGCGACGGCGCCGCGCACCCTCCCATGGGTCTCCATTGTCGGCTCTCTTCGCAGTCGTATCGGAGGCGCGTCGTCGCCCTCTATTCACGAGCCGCCACGAGACACGCGTTGGGCCACGCTCCATTCCTAGCCATTTGGAAATTCATTTCGGTCCACGCGCGAGGAACTCGCCGGTCACCTCGAATGTGTATACATCTTTTCCGGGGTACGTTACGGGGCACTTCTTTGGGCCTTATGACTTATAAGGGATAATGAATAAACGGAGCGTGAGCGGGCTTTCTTATAGAACTTTCGTTTTTATCGAATAATAAGCTAATCTTTGCTTCTTTTATAAATAAAGAATTGTTTATCCTTTATTTATCCAGTTTTGTGTGTGTGTGTGTCTTTCTGTCTGTGTGTGTTTGTGTGTTTGGTCGTTGCGATTGGTCTTTGTTCCCTCTTTCTCATCGTTCACCGAATTTCAAACGCAACGGAAATCCATTGGATCCGCCGGCTCGCTCGCTTCCCTGGTTAGTTCTGTCCTTACGACAAAAGCGACCGAGCAAGGGGCCGCACCTTCACGCAAAACACAATTTTCCAGAACTTTCTTGCTTTTTCTTTTTTGTCCGCATTTAGCATATCCTTTATAAATCACTACCTGTCCCAGTCCCGGAACGGCTTAGTCGCGGCTACTTCTTGCGAAGCGAACAGATCAGAAAGACGAGGAGTGTGCGTCCGTCTTGAATTGCGTCCCTCGCTGGCTTCCCCAATCTCGCGGAGACCCGTGCTCGCGAGACCTACGCTATAGCCGGGGTCGCACTGCTCGAGCGCCATACCAACGACAGTCTGCAAACTCGAGTCACCGTAATATATCCGTGGCTCGAATGCCGCGTGCATAGTTTCTCCTTGAGCTCATTGCCGTGCGGCATTCCAAGCACGGATATCGTAGTGACTCGCTTTCCAATTTGTGTTGCAGTCTGTCTTTTGAGTGATGTATAAGCAGTGTGACCCCGGCTTAAAAGTCACGGTGCTACGCGCGCTATATTTCTTGCAATTTTCGCGAAATAGCGGCGATAGCTCGTGCTGCGGAACCGAGGCATCCTGGGTTCAATCCCTACCCCTGCCCGTTTTGATATGGATGAGCATCGTACTGGCGTGCGGTCGTGTATCACTACTGCGTGATGCACGTTAAAGACCCCAGGCTAGCGGTCTGTACTGCACTGGCTAAATTTCTCATCTACAGCTGAGAGACAAGTCGCCCGTTGAGGTAGACTAAGTTTAGGCTGTATAAACGTACCCACACCCCAATTTTCCTTTTTTTTTTTGTTAATAACGGACTTTTGCTAGCTTTGGCAGCTCCGCTGATTCTCCGCTAGCATCGCACATGCGCAGTAGTGGCATCACTCTAGGCTAGGATATAGCTTAGCAGGAGTGCCAAAACGCTCTACTGAAACTCTCTATTGCATCGAGGTATCGGTACATAGACACGACCGGCGTGCGGGGAACGAATGACCGAAATGGTGCGCACGTATTTCCGCGTAACACTGTCATTGTTCGGTGGACGGGCAAGTGGCGCCGGTAGCTCTCAGAAAATGCTCGCGAGCAAACAAAGTTCTATTTTTCTTCCCGATACGCGCGATCCCGCGGCAGCACGCACGGCCCTCCGGCGCTGGCTTCGGGCAACGAAAGCGACATGGGCGCGCCTAACGCGTGTATTGCCGCCGCCTGCACAAAAGGCGCCATTGTGGAGCCCACTTTGTGGCGCTCCTCGACTTCGCCGCCGAGTACTTCCCGATGTGGCCGTCCCGCGGACCCGGGTGTAATTCGGGTAATGACCGCCGCCTTTGTGTCCGTCCCTGGCCACGGACCGTCTCCCGATGATTTGGGCCGGCTTTGAACCTCGCCGCGAGCGAGTGTTGCGGCATCGATGGCCCGTACCTGTCGCGGATCCATTTCGACGCCGCCCGATCTCTTTGTGCTTCGACCGCGGAGAATTCAGAGCCCCTGCAGCGGTGCGCTTCTCGCCGAGAGCCCGCCTTTTGTGCGCGGATCACGGCCGACACCTTCATCGAGGCCCCGACGTCATCCCGGCGCCGTCCAGCGGACTCCCCGGCTCTGTTTGGCCTCGACTCTGGCGTGACCCCTGCGGTGGCGTCGTACCGAGGGCAGCTCGCCACTCCCGACACTGCGTCCAGCGTGCGCGGTGAAGAGGCCGTGCAAGGGAGACCCCGCTCCGGGGAGGTCGTGCAGGGGGCCCTGTGTCTCTCATCGTCGCGCGTCGTCGCCACCGAGAAAAGATATCAGAGGAAACGGGTCGTGCTTCTTTTCATTACTTACGCCACAGCCCTAGGGGGCATCGTCGCCGATCATGCGCTATGGTTGAACAGCATCGGCCAACATTCGGTGCCTGGTTGCTTGCTGATGCAGCAGACGGATTTAAACCCCACGCTATGTTGTTCTTGGCTAATTTTTTTTCTTCTTGAGGGAGAGGTGGGGAAGGGTTAGATATGTGTGGGTGAGGAACCCTAAACAAGTTTTACAATAAACTTTTTTTTTTATCTAATGGTTGAGTATGGAGTAGCCAGCAGAGACACCGCTCTGAAAGTCCACTTTCGAGCCTTTCAGTTGGCTCATCGAATCTCGCTGGCTGTTTCCCCAATATTTGAACCTCATTTCTTGGTAGTCTTTAGTTTTCTCGCACGTCTGAAAGTTTTGCTCTGGTCAAGAGCCCCGGGAAAGCGAATCGCAGGCGAAAGTAGAAGTATACTTCTCGACTGGGCGTGCGGGGAGAAACACAAAAAGAGGCCGGCGAGTAGCGGACATAAAGGTCGGCACGGGCCGATATTTAGGAGCCCGGCCCAGCTCGGTCAGCTGCCTCATGTTGGCCCCGACCCGCCCGCTTGTCCTTTGGAATAGCATTCGGTACACAAACAGCGAACCGTACAAACACGTAACAAACCCACGCACATGCTTTCAGCATCTGGGTCTTCTCTTCTGGTCTCTCCCCCAACCACCCGAACAAGCTTCCAAAAGCATTACTGCTGCTAAAAAAGAAGAAAAAAGGACCGGCCCGTTTAGTTCGCCTCGTAGACTTGGATGCAAGGCCCGTGCACGGGTCGGGCCTTCATGAATGTAGCCGTGAAGCCCGGCCCGTGGCCCGCGGGCTTGCCCGTGCAGACCTTTAAGCGGACAGTCGAAAGAAAGAGAGAAGTGAGAGAGGGAAGAGGGCAAGCGAAGCCGTCCTCGGCTGCCGAGCTGCCCGTCACGCAGGAGACACCTTTGACGCGGGAGCGAGATCTGGCACGCTCCACTTCCCCGCTCCTGCTGCACCAGCGCGAGAGACCGGCCTGCGCCCTCCTTGCCCCCCGAGAACCCCAACACGTCGGCTCGGAGTGCGCGTCTGGGCCCACACCTCCGACCTCCTCGGCCGTCCGGCCAAGTCGCTCGAAGCGGCGCTCGTATACGAAGGCAAGCGGACGCGCTCGGGGACGAGCATTATTTCTCCTCGCTGCAGCCGCCAGGTTGCAGCGGGGAGAAGGGGGGGGGGGGGGGGGCATCCTTTTGTGATTATCCTCTCCGCAATATTGCCAAATGTCTTTCGATAGCCGCGCCGCCTCGCAAGCAACCAGACCGACGTGATACTTTTCTCTTCATTTTGGCGTCGCTCTTCCTTTTTTTTCCGCCTCTTTTTTTATTTCCTTTTTTTTATATTTATGCCGGGAAGTACGGCGTCTTTCTTCGCGTGTGTTCCCCGACGAGAATTCGGACACTGACTGGAATTCCGGCCGGGCCGCGCGCTGTTGGCCGGGTGTATCTTCGCGTCCAGGTTGTTATCGCGGCCGCCTTTGTCCGGCGGCGTCGCCGTGCCGCCGGCGTCGCCCGGGGAGGGACGGTCGCCTCGGACGCCGCGTTGCGGAGCGAAGGGGTGGCGGCGAGGGCACATGCGGCGACAGGCGCCCGTCGCATTCGGCCACCGGCGGAATCCTGCCCCGGGAAATTACAGCTCCTCGATAATGACAGCTCCGGCGGAGGACCGGCCAGAGGCTCGGGATCTCGGCCAGGCGACGAGAGAGTGCGCCCTTCGGCCGGCGCCGCGTCTTTCCCCGCCGTGCGTGAGACTCCACAAGCGGCCGTCGAAACGCTGGGGCCCCGCCGAGAATCGCTCGTCGCGTAAATAGCGCTTAGATAAGATCGCCAGCCTCGAAAGGAAGGCGTTACGTCGCCGCAGTCGTTGACGCGTTACTCTCTATGCCTCGCGATGGCGTCGCGTGACCAACTTTTGACCCTACCCAAATCGAGTGTTCTTCTCAATGTATCTAAGGCTCATCTTCTATGTCGTTGAAACTGCGCTAGTTCGACCAAATCATTTTTAATTCGTAGTGTAGAATTACTCTCGCATCTTTCCATTTCTTTCCAATTTGAACCTCCTGTTTTTTAAACACCAGTTGCAATAATAAATGAGACATTTGTAGAACTTCGTGCTTTCGCGCCGCGCTTCGAGTGGCTGCGGCAACTTCCGGGGCCCATGGTACGCTCTGCGACGGATCATTTCTGGGTTCCCTGGATTCTAAAGCTGCGTGCCGACCGGATATAATATATATATATATATATATATATATATATATATATATATATATATATATATATATATATATATATATATATATATTAGCGCAGGTTGTATTTATGGGTTGAACTTCATGCGAAAAGGGTCACCCTCAAGTGCAACGAAAAGCCGTTACATGATGACGCAGGCAAGCGCAGCATCAAGCGTACATATCCCATAGATGGTAGTTCATAAGCGTACAAAACATGTAACTACGCATGTAATGATAATTATGCACGCAATCATAATTTTCAGAGAAAAACCCTTCGAGGCTTCTTCTCCACAAACTTCTGTTCAACTACGAGATATCGAACTGATTTTCTCGTTAACAGTATTTAAAGGGACACTGACAGGGTATTTATGCTCGCCAAGGTTTTTATTTCTACATTACATATGAGAGCTAAACTAACTACCCAGAACACAATTTACGGCTCGGAATTCGTTTTCTTTCCGCCCAAAAACCGCCGATTGAGTACTGGCCGTTGTGAGGCGCGCTCACTATCTATTCCGTGGTCACGTGCCGTTTTCTATGGTTTAGACGCAACCACCAAAGATATTCAAAGTCGTGGGTCATCGAAGGCACACTCTCAATACTAGAAATAGACTGAAAATTAGACACCCATTTTTTGTGGCTTCTAAAACGTTGCAAATACGTTGATTGAAAAAAGGAAAGCTGCACAGCCACGTGACTTCCGGTAACTTTCTCGTCTATATTTCTTCTTCCTCCCTAGTTCAGTTTCGGTTTCGGTTTTGAGCAGTTGCGTTTTTTTTGACTTTATAAAAAATATACGTGACGCTGTAGCAACATATTGATTGGGTAGTCTTCAACACCATAATGAATCGCCTGGCAAAACTTTTCGGGGGTGTCAGCGTCTCTTTAACAACAACCCCAAAAAATTCACGCGGATACAATAAAGAAAACAAAATGTATATAAGATGGAAAACGGTACCAGTAACACCAACCGCTGTAGGCAGTCTGTGCAGTTAATAATATTAAAACTTATCCAGACTTCCAAGTCTCGGCAAGCGCACCAAAGTCAAACTTACGCCGCTTGACAACTCCTGACTGTTGTTCACGTCATTTAAGGGGTATCCACACGAAGGAGAAATCCGCGGACGGATGTCGTGACGTCAACAACCCGGGAAACTCCGTCCCGGCTCCGCCGCGTGCACCTGCAGAGCTTTCGTGCTGATGGAACGAAGACTCCGCGCCTCCGCCACGGAGGAGACCGGCGCCGCGAGGCGTCAAAAAGGGATGACGTATGTCTCACGTGATGCGCGCTCCGCGGAGGAAAGGAGCGGATTTCTCCTTCGTGTGGATACCCCATTAGCGAAGGTAAGAGAAACAATACAAAGAAAGAAAGGTGTAAAAATCTTAAATAAAGAATCGGCGAAGACATCGTAATGAAATGGCGTTAATGTACCCAGCGTCACCACTCACGCAAAGTCCTCACGCACAACTCCAACCGACAACGACAAAGCATACACAGACCCATCACCACCTGCGATTCGACGTATCGCAAGTGTATGCATATATCCTCAATAGAAAGATTAAACAATGAAAACTATTACGACAGCAGCGATGCAAAAACACATTCTGTGTTAACACATTTTGTGTTAAAACTAACCCAACTGGGCCTTTATCAAAGGTATCACACTCGTTCGATAGTTTTAACTATAAAACGACGTAGTGATTTCTTCAATGTGCACGTACTTTGCTTCACCTTGTACCACGACAACAGAGGCTACCGAAGACGATCCATAAGGTGCCAGTGGCGCCAACGTGGAAAAACCTTCTAAGTCTTTTTTTAAATCAAATAAGTCTTTATATATATATATATATAAAGACTTATTTGATTTAGGTGAAACTGGCATGATTCAAATCACTTCATGTGCATTGTGGTGACTTTTTTATCACTAGGTGCACGTTTTTTTGTTTTTTTTTTCTCGAATGGCTACTTGATGTATTTTTCTGTCATGATCGATCACGATTTGCTTCGGAGACAAAAGAAATGCTCATGGGATGCAAACACTGATGAACAAAAGGTAAATAGAAAATATTTTTAGTAATATTTTTTGGGAAAAAAGTTTGATTTATGAAGCTAAATCGGTGCGATTTAAATCGTGACTCGGAGCGCCTGCTCCGGTCCATCGTGGGGTCGAACAGAATAACATATCCCCGTTCAAAAATGCAGGTTGTTGCGGCAGTCTAATCCTTAGGAAATAACGCGTGCCGAAACACCTTTCCATAAACGCGTACGGGGGCAATTTCATTGCTGCGTTAGTGCGTTATGCGCGCGCATATTCAGGATGGCTGGACTGTGATTTAGCGCGTGTGGACTGAGTTTTTGGAAACGGTGGAAACGTGCATATACACCGACACGAAGCATATTTCGTGCGGCTTCAGTGTCGCGCAAACCTTCGACAAACAAACATATATGCATTGCCAACAGATGGTGTCGCCGAGGGATGACAGGATCAACAAAAACACGGGTCCCGAGGTGTTTCCTTTCTTTTTCTCGCATTTATACCATGCCGGAGCGGGACTGGCTGAATGGCCGTGGCGGCAGAGCCAGGACGCTGCAGCCACTCGGCTTGTGCTGCCCTCGCGAGCCACACCCCCACCCACCGACGATCCGAAGCGCTCACCTTGGCATCGGAGAAAGCAAGCGCACGCAATACAGAAAAAAACAGCGACGAAATGGGGGAAAGGGATGGGAAAAGAAATAAAAGAAGACAAAAAAGGCCGAGTCGGCAGTATGGACGTAGGCGTATTTTTGGAGCGTTGCGCCGGGCATGAAAACCAACAAACCGAGTCCGTGTTAAGGCGGTATTTGCCTTCCGAACGGCCATCGTCACCGGCCTAAGAACACCTATATAGAAATAAAATAAATAAATGAAAACCAATGTAAGCAAAAGCATGCGCACGCCATGGAAACGGCCAACCATTACTGTGAACCGGGCCGTTGTTTTCCTTTCTTTTTTTTTCTATTTTTATAGCTTCGTATAATCTTTTCTCTTCTTCTTATTATTTTTTTTTTAATTTTTCGGAACGTAGCAATGTTGTTCTGTTCCCCCTGTGCCTGCACGGCTGGCCGGATGGTCAGCAGAAAAGTAAATACATGGACTGCGTTTCTCGTTTTCATCATTACCGTCGTTTTAAAGCCTTTCCTCGGAGTTGGGAGGGTTCTCCATGTTACAAGCGTCCGGAATCGCTCCCCCGAAAAGTTCTAAAGCAGAGAAGAAAAAAAAAAAAAGAAACACGCACACACACAAGTAAAAAAAGTTGCTCCGCAACTCGTCTACTGTTATTCCTCGGGTTTTATTGTTCGGATTATGGGTGCGCTGTTTGTTCAAGAAAGAGCTTTCTTTGTTTCTTTCTTCCCGGCTAGTTTTATCGGGCCCTTCCGTCCGACAGAGCTGGGCTCGCTACTCCTCGCGGTCCGGTGCGCCCACGCTCGAACTCGTCGAGAGGGCCGTGCGGTATCGCGAGCCGAAAAACAAGGGAGCGACGAGGCGGCGTCCGCCGGGGCCGGCGACGTCGTCGTCGCTCGAGTGCCGGTAGGCAGGGATGGCGATGGATGAGTTTTGTCGTTGACTTTGGCTGCTGCTAATCTTGCTCACTTCTTCCCCGCCCTTCAGTGATGCAGTTTTGGGTGTAGAGCTGTATACTTGGGCCCGTGCAGGAAGTCGCTAAATATGTAAACTTTCAAAAAATTTTGAATAACCTAAAAAAGCTTTAGAACATTTTTAAATTTTGGGAAGATGAGATATTTACATGAGCGAACAAGTAATGATCTTTTCAATGTGCATTGTAATGTTAAAATGGCGCGACGATTCAGCAAATATAGTAACTGAAAAGACACCTAAAACACAGTGTGTATTATCGTAAATAAATCGAATTGGCCAGTGTGAATTCAGTAACTTTACGTTCAATTGCACAAAAGGCTCGTAATTATGTGCGCAAAATGATCAGCCTGTTTAGTAACCGCATGAGAAAATGTCTAAACACGGGCTAGTCTTTTTGTGTGTTTTGGTTTCGGTGGTACTAAGGAAACAATATATACGCGGGGATGGGGACACGCCCTCGTAAAGAGTTTTTCCGGAACAAATATGTAACAGTAAACCTCCAACGCTCAATTTTCGTTGTTCTTAAAACAAAACAAACTGGTCACTGATAAGGATCTAATAAATTTCACTCATCAGTCGATCACCGCCACCAAAATCGTTTAATGCCACCATTCCAACTGAAGAAGCATCAGAACCACGAGGTTGCGAGAAACATGGAAGAATGAACGCTGGCGTCTTTCAATTAGCACAAAAACTGCTTTGGAAACACACACAGAGAAAACAAGAAATCTGAATTCACGAGCACGCTACTATGCGACATGTTCTCATATTCTTTTTTTAGTCTTCATGCGTTTATGTGATATATTATGATATTCGTGAACATTGTTCGAGCATTATTTCTTGTCAGTTTTTAAGACATTAGGTTTGAACTTTTAATTTCACAAAAAACAAAATTTCAGGGTGATTTATTTTATTATTTTTAGTAGTCGCTCCTAGCAGAAAGGATAGCGATATTATTGATATTCATAATTATCTTAGCTCGGTAGAGCTCCCATCGCTCTTTGTACGGCTACCCTCAATGTGAAAGACCTATTCACCGACGCAGTTTCTGCGGCGGTGCTACGCGCGCTTTTGCCAGGGGTACTTTATTTCCAGGGAGATTTGAACGAGTGTTTCTTCGTCTTCCCAAGCAATCTGGGTCCGGCCAAAGGGGTCTCAGCACGTCCGCGTGAAACTGCCTCGTCAAATGGGTCTCTGATATTGTTGGATACTCTGAGAAAGTTTAGATAGGGATTTTACTTGTTGCATGTCGTTTAGTGAGCCAAAAGAAAGAAGGTAGAAAGTCCAAAGTTAGCTTTTTAATACGAAAGTTTGAAAATATAGCGGACTATTTCTTACTTCTTTCCTTGTGTTTGGGAGTCCTGTGAAGAGGGAGCCAGTGGCGGCCGCTCGTCCTTGTTGTCATCTCGGTCCTCTTCCCGCAGCGCCCCTCTTGGCCGCGGGACCCTTCTCAATGGCTGACACTCAGGGATGAGTCATTCCCTTCTCGGGAACATGGTCACGGGACGTCAGGCGGCGCAGAGAGGTCGCAGCCGCGGGAGAGAGAAAAACGAGAGAGCATGGGGAACGCGGGAAAGGGCTCCCACAAACCACGACGGATGGTCGTGCGTGAACGTCCGTTGTTGTGGAAGATACGAATCGCGCTTCTCGCACGAACCAAGTTCTTCGTCAGTAAGAAGAAATAGAGGTATTTGAAATAATTTTCACAGAGTACTCCTCTGAGAAAAACATCTGAGAGTAATGGCGAGGTCCCTCAGCTTGCGCTGTGCACAAAGCTATCTCGCTAACACAAAATTTCGGCTCACGAGTGAGGAGTGGGAAACATTTATTTAGAGTCAAATCAGCATCCCATGTCCGGACTTGCTTTGCGGGCTGTGAGTACAGCCCTGTTTTCGGCTCACGAAACCGCCCTCTCAATGAAGTGACAAGAGAGTCGTCCAACGCATCACCTCATCGTCAATTCCTCCAGCCGGGTCTGGCTGCATGACCCCTTTCCGACGAATCCCAATCAGAGCGACGAACACCTACGCGATTAATGACTACTCCCCCTGCAAAGCTGTTGAGACTCTATAGACTCTGGACTTATGGCTAAGTCAAGGTTCGCCGAATTTCGTGGCCGTAGAATTAAAATATAACCCGAAGGGCGGTCCTATCCATCTCTCCCTCTCTCCTCTAACGTTTCAAGCTGGTTAGGTCCTGAGGCTCCGTTGGTTCTTGCCGCGTTCCACCCTCACTCCCCGTTTCTTGCGAGGATGCTGAACCAAGTCAACTAGCAGTACCACGGGACCTGAACGGCGCAGGCGCACTCATCGCCGGGTGCAGGTGGTGCCAATCACGACCTCATTTAGGCCGGCCAATTTATCTTCGCCCTTCGGCCGCCGACCGACTCTGGCGCACGCTTCTTGTCGCCACCTTCTGGTGGCAGGCGCGTGGTGGGTGCCCTCTCTCGCCCAGCGTGGCCAGCTTGGCGGCGCCCGCGCGCCCTCCACTGAGAAGGCGCGTGCGTTAATTGATTGCGCGATAATTAGCTCCGGGGAGGCGCTTTTCTCTGGGCCGCCACCGACGCCGTTTCTTTTGAAGAAGCTGAGGCGCGCGGGAAGAGGACGCATGGTGTCGCTGACGAGGCGGCTTGCCCGCCGGATTAGCGAACACGCCGTTAATCTTGGCTTAATTTAGGCCGCGAGGATTCGTCCTTTCTCGGCTGAACCTCGCCGCTTGTCGGCTGCGGCCTGCGCCGTGCGTGGGCCCTCGACCTTTTCTTGAAGGCTTCGACGGCTTTGGAGTGGAATGATGCCTTTGAAGCGCTTTTCGGTGGGAGCCCGTGGGTGCAGGCGCAGATTCATTTAGTACGAAAGCGATCGACGTTCTTCACTTGGTTCGCTTGGCTTAAAGGGATGCTGAGCAAAACATGTAGCTCACAAAACAAGGCTGGAGCGATAGGCGGGACGCGGCAAAACAGCAAAACATCACTCATACAGCGATTTATCTAACGGATGGAGGTATTTTTGGCAAATAAGCTTACGATTAAACTAGAGTGCCTTCATGTGCGCACATGAATGCTCCCTAGATTAAACAAGGCCGACGAGACATCTCAGGTCGCGATTCTCACTCCCTCTCTTCTTCGCTTCGTTCCCTCGAGCGTACGAATGGAAATCATGAGTAGAGAAGCGAGATTGCTTCCCCTCATTCTCAGCTGTTCCAGGAGAATCGTGACGTCGCATTCCTTGCTGATCGCTCTTTTCTTTTCCAAAACATACAGCCGTCCGTTTGAGAAATCGATGTATGAGTGATGTTTTGGAGTTTGTAGCGTTCGGCAGAAGCGTTGAGTGGACTCTACGAACTCCAGAACATCAGTCATACATCAATACCACAAAGGATTGGCCGAATTTTGGGGAAAAAGGGGCGCGATAAAGCGAGGACTATGACATCACGAACCTTCAGGAACAGTTGAGAATGAGGGGAAGCGGCCTCGCTTCTCTCCTCGCTTCGGTTCACCAGCTGTAGGAGGCGAAGCGAAGAGGAGGGGAATGAGGATCGTGACGTCGCATGTCTCTTCGGCCTCGTCGGCCGTGTTCAATCGCGCACTTCTTTTCTAAATATACGGTCATCCGTTGGAGCTATCACTGTATGAGTGATTATTTGGGGTTTGGGGCTCCAGCCTTGTTTTGTGAGCTCCAAGTTTCGGTTCGGTATTCATTTAACCGGCAGCGAAAAAGAATTGCGCAAATATAGATTGAGTGTTTGCACCTATAGGGGAAAGTGGCCGGCGTTTTAGGTTCAAGATATGTCTCCTTTCACAATCGTCAGTACATTAGTTCTGCGGGTCGTGTTTGACTTTTCCCAATAGTCGCAACAAAAAAAAAGGAAAAAAAAGTGGCGTGAATGAACGTTGTTTTTGATTATTCAGGATGTAAAGGGGTCGAAGTAAGCAACGCTCTCTAGATCGAAGTAAGCAACGTGGGTTGTACGCACTTGGAGAGCTGAGTGTCTCAGCGCACAGCGGCTGGGAGCATGGGGAGCAAGAGCTCCAACGAAGATAACCAAAAATCCTGGGAATGATATTTGCCCTTGCCGGTTTTAACTTGAACACGAATTGGGGGCTTGCAGTTGCGTAATCACCACCGTGCGTGATGCTTGTTGAAAACCCAGCTTAGTAGTGGTGTTGCACTGACCAGGTGGAGCACTCTATACCGTTGAATTGGTATCGGTTAAGTCCCACAACCAGATAAGACCCTCGCTGCTAAAGCAGTCGTAACGTTTCTTTGACTTCCCTTTGTAGTTTGTAGGACGGCCCACCTCTTCACGGAAGCAAGATATGTCGAGCGCTTGCATTTCTTGTCGTTTATTGCCGACGACCCGACACGAGGTTCTGCAACGCAGAAGATCCTCCTCATCCTGGGGGAGGGTGAAACAGACAACGGTGGACAGGGTACAAGAGGGGAAAGGAGGAAGCGGAGGAAAAGTGGAAAGGGCGAACTGGTCGTCGGTCTTTAAAGCGAGCCAAGAACATGGCGTGGGTAACGGCGTGCCAGAACGGTTACAGCGTCGAATTACTCGCCGCGGGCAAGAGGCGACGATCGTGCTACAACGTACGAATTAGTTACAGTCGCAGTACCCGCGAAAATTACCTTTCGGAGAGACTGGTCCGTTTGATGAGACGCGTTTGTGGAACGCCCGGAGACGTATTCTCCTCCCGGCTGCGTGTGCGTCGCAATGGCCAGCGTTTTGCCGCTGACGCTGCGCAATTAATTTCCAGCTCTCGAGACCCGGGGTCCGAAAGACGGGTCCGGCGACCCGCTGTCTAACCCGGTTCTCCGCCCGCTCGGACGGCTCGTAAATCAGGACTGCGGAGCTCGGGTTACGGCCTCCGCCTTGCGTCTCCAAGAGCCGAAGCTCTCGAGTCTCGGGGGAGGGCTCGAGATGCCACAACATGCCAATCGTCCCGGGGAGAAAAGCCGGCGCTAACCAAAACCTAAGCAAGAAATTTAAAAAGAATAATAATTGCGTTTATATGAAAACAAAAAAACAAGACAAAAACACCACAACATGTGTTAGATTTTTGAAAGGTGGCGAGATATCCCAACTAATTTATATGCTGAATCGGTGGTCTGTTACTTGTCCCGGGAACATATATTTGATGTGTTCCTGGTACACAAGTGAGGCTCTGCTCTTGCAAGAGGGACGGGCGGCCCAGTGGCTCATGGAGTGGTCGTGTATCACTACTGCGTGGTGCACGTTAAAGACCCCAGGATAGCGGTTGTACCGCACCGGTTAATATTTTTTTTATCTACAGCTGAGAGAGCAGACGAGGCCTGCTGACTAATTTCCGGCAGTGTGAACCTACACAAGACATTATTAGTGAGGCTCTGCACTTATAGTATGCCTATAATGAAAAACACTAAAACATAAAGCTTTCATTTTTTTTTTTTTAGTTTAGGAAAACTTACAATGAAGATATTTAGAATCAGAATTTACCAAATAAAAGTATATTATATTTGGCAAATGATATACGGCGTTTCACACAACTAACCACTATTAAACATTTTCTTAACCCCGCAGAAGCTCGCTGTACAAGACGCTAGTGCATTAAAAACCAAACCTGATATGTGTATTTGTTTTTTAAACCTTGGTCAAGTTTTGATACTCATTGATTTGCCTTAAAGTTGGTTCAACACGTTAACATACACATCCAAACTAGTAACCAAAATTACAAGTGACAATATATTTTTTCCCCCAAAGGTAATGGCTTTTTGAATTTGGTCTGAGAGGCTGCGAGGCTCTACTGACAACACTGAAAACGTGACGTCTAATACTGTAATACGGGGTTATAATAGTATAGCTTGTTTTTGCCATGTTACGAGAAGTTTGATGCTGTGAAGCTAATGCTGGGGAAACTCATGCCAAAAAATAACACAAAAAACATTTTTCGTTTTGTTTTATTTATTTGCTTGATTTGCAAGTTGTACAACATGTGACGTCACCCTACTGGAGAGAGCGGGAAAATTTGAATGTTGGTTTCGGCACAACCTTCATCTGACGTTTTCTCAATAGCCATTTTGAATGCACCGATAATAAATAGCTAGCCGAGAAGTGTAAAGCCTGGGAATATCAAAAATGCTTGTAGTTACAATAGCTAAAAAAAGCCAAATCTTTTAAGGATTTGGTGGTTTAACTCTTTCCTGACCACGGGAAAAGTAGCAATTATCAAAGGATCTGTGCAAACACTTTTATCTTCCCAATTAACTTGCGTATCGAGCGATGTGGCACATCAAAGTGTGGCTAATTATGTGTTCTTTCAAAAGAAACAGAGTTTAATATAATGTGGAAAAATATTTTAAAATTAAATTTCTTAAAAATAATATGTACGTGCGGAAGGCGTGTAAACGCCGAAACTTCTACAGATAACTCAAATTATACCAAAAAAAAAAATTGAAAATATTCAAAATGTGCCCCACGCCCACGGATGTTACTTCTGAAAGTTATTGTATACTCTAACTGACGTTGTTTATTTTTGGTTCGTCGGAGAGTTAGCCTCCGTAACGCGTGTGCTTTTCAACGAAGGAATGCTTATATTGGTGAAACACAGATAGTTCATCTCACATCCCCAGCATAATGTTTTCTTTTCTTTTTGTTTTTTGTTTTTCTACGGTGGTTTTGTCATAGCCTTGAGTGCAGCTCCTTTATATTTAGCGTTTTTGTCCGCCTTGTTGGTAACATAAAACGTGCACACCGGCTCAGGACGGCCTTGGAAATTATAGTGATGCTTAGCGACAACCATCTGTTAAGCTGCGCCGATAACATCATTTAAAGAGTCCCCAGGTCTCTTGAGGTCTAAAAATGATGCCGCAATACAGTTAGATTATGTAAATAATGCCATCCTTGCCACAAAGACGGATGCAAATAGTCAGCCATGTTAGACAAGTGCAACCACCGTTCCCAGGACTATTTTTGACAGCCCTTCAGCTTGTTATCAAGCTCAAACCTACGTTGAAACGAAAATCACAGTTCTTTGGCTATCCACGAGATTGTGAAACATAATTCTCTGCACCAAAGTTAATCTCTTAACGGCGCTTGTAAACCATCGATGGCCGGTGACCGGTGGCCTATGGGAGCGGTCAGGAAAGAGTTAATGCTTGCGGAGACATATACCATATCTGATTATGTTCGTCAGATCCAGAACGGCCTTTAGACGGTCGGCTATTTGAAAATCGAATTTGTGCGTGACAAATCGACACCGACGAGAATAGTCGAGGTCTTTGAAGATTCACCTCTCCCTCCATGGAACGTCATCAGAGTCGGAACGGGCTAACTCTGTAGGGAGTTTTAGAATAACGTACGCAATTTTAGCGCACGCTAGCGCTAAATTTAGCGCTTGTATTAGCGCACGCGACGCGAGAGAGTTTTAGAATAGCGTTTCTCCGTCACGACGCAAAAGCCCAACCATCTCGCGCTTGCGACGCCACCAAGATACAGTCACAATTTTAATTTCACACACGAAATGCTGTAACTTTAGAAGAAAAAAAAACAAGTTTTTTTAGTCCGAGTATTTTTTTAAATTTGTTTAAACATGACAATGCGACGCGAGCGGTTGACCGGTCGTGTCCGCTTGCGTCGCCTCGGCAAGAGAGGTCTCGTGTACTGACCTTCGCACATCGTACCTTCGCCGAGAAATGTTCGCGCGTCACAAGCATCAAGTTGACGGTGATCGTTGCCAAACCGAGTACAATGTCGTCCCGTATTGAAAATCGCATTCGCGAGGATGCCGCCGCCGTCGCACTCACGACGCCGCCAAAGCGGCCGCAGCCATGGTCCTGGGCCCTGGGAGCCGCCATTTTTTTAACTGTGCTCGTCTTGGCTTTAGCCAACTTCTCATCACGAATCGTCCTTGGAGAAGCGCAAAACTTTTTGCGTACGCACGCTATTTTCGAGAAATAGCGCACGCTAAAATTGCGCACGCAAAGCGCAAAACCTGGTTTGCGTTCGGAGCATGCGCACTGGCGACGACGCTATTCTTTGCGTACGCAAAGCTTTAGCGTGCGCTATTCTAAAACTCCTTGTGATTGGACCCGAGCCAGATGCCGAGCGTACACCGACGCGTTGATTGGACGCGAGGCCCAGCCGAACGATGACGCAGCACTCGTATCCAATCGGAGTCTTCGCTCGATTTCGCTCTGATGACGTCAAAGGGCACAGTCTTTGATTATTCTCGGTGATGTTGGCCAAGGAGACCCCGTCATTTATTCTCCTTGCTAAAGCGCTAGCAACGGCATAATGGCGGCGAAAACGACGAATCGAGAAACTGTTTCACGGTGACGTGAGTTTTGACATCTTGTTTTAAGGTGGGCCACGATATTTGGCAGTGCGAGATAACTGTGGACCCGTAGGAAAGCGAAACGTAAGCAGAAGGAGAATAAATACGAAAAGAGGAAGTCAAGGTTTTGTAACGGTTTTGTTTTTCTCGGTCCGAAGGAGACGAGAAAAACAGAACCATTGCCGCAAACACAGTTCTCGACCCGATTACGTGGAAGCGATCGAGAAACGGGATTCGCCATTTGAGAAAACATGAAAATAAAACTTGAACCTAACGCGTTACGAATGACGTCGTTTATCGTAACGTGCTACTCTTTTATTTTTATTTTTTACCGTCGCGGAGTACATTCCGGCTGCCTTTTTATTTGTAACAAGATCGAGTAACGGTATTTGCTCTTTAACTACTTCACAAACTAATATAATGCAACCCTTTTGGTCGGCCCGACACGCGTGTTTACATTTACGTCGCCGCTCGGAAGAGTCGGATGGATGTGCCAATAGAGGAACGCAGCGACGTCATCCGTATTCGGGGGATGTCTTCGCTTGCCGAACCCCATAAACACCAGCGTTTCAGTCACCAGCTTCATTTTGCGAAGATTAACCATTACCGTACCACGTTACTACCGAGAGGAATTTATTTTGGAAACTATGTAACTTGATCTCGTGTTTGCAGTGAGTGTCGATAAAGGTGCTTAGCATTTTTTTTACTTTTTCTCCTTTGTCTGAGGCCTTCGCGTCTGGGTAGACCCCGGCTGGGGCGCCACAATCAACGAAGGAAAACTGAACCCAGCCGTTGTACGAGAATAGACCGATGACTCCCACGTTATGGTTTGGAAAGTAATTGTAGCTTTTCCTCGGTTCCGTCGTAATTTACGGGTTCCCCGTCTTCTCCGAGGGTTCCGAACTAGAGGGCGAGGGAAGCAGCCATCCGCCGCCCCGCCGCACAACAACAACAAGCCGGCAAGCGGCGAGGGAGGAGGGGGTCTCCGATAAATACACACGCTGGCGTAAGCACGGCCTCTTCGCACGGACCGGCAGCCCCCGGCGGTACACGCGGCGGCCGCCGCTCGGTCGGCTGGTCGGCCGGCTGGCTGGGACGGCGACGCCGCGAAATTACGACTCCGGGAAACTCGTCCCGATGGTTAAACCACCTCCTTTCCGGACGCTTTTCGGCGCGGACTTTCCTCGAGGCATTCCTGCCGCCGGGTCTGCCCCCTCCCCCCGGCATTGCCTGTGTGCGTTCTCGCGCCGGAAGACTCCTCGACCGGCGCTGAGACAGCCGGCTCGGGGGCCATCTCCCGGGCGCCCCCTCCACGACCGGTCTCGGCTAGGACCGCGTGTCGCAGGCGCGGACGGTGGGGCCGCCCCTGTTCTTGGAACGCGGAACGCAAACCGGCGCTGGATCGTTTCTCGGAGAGAGCCGGCTCCTCCGCGCTCGCTGTGACCTCGCGGGGCGGTCTGGCAACCCGAGATCCTTCTGCGGCAGTTGCAGCTTCGCGGTCAATTTAGAGCTCTGCCGGAAGGGGCAAAAAGTAAACGCCGGAAACCTGAGCAGTCGGGGCCGATCCGCTCTCTGGTTTACTTGCGCTCACTATGATGGATCGACTCGAGTCCTCTAAGAACGACTGTACGCGCTGCTGACATGGGCCGCACCGAGGGCAAATGTCGCACGCGATGCTCGTTGCTTGGGACATGTGTTCGGCAGTCTTACTTGTAAACCGTTCCCGTCATCAGTAATATAATATCAACGTATTATATTTTCCTGTAGAACAACTGGGGAGAAGGGGGAGGTGTTCTTCGACGGACCCGGAACCGCTAGCCATAATACTGGGCAGGTGGTGCAGGTTATGGTCCGCTCCCCGAGGTTGAGGATCCCAGTTGGGATGCAGACATGTCAGCTTCGTGACAGGAAAATAGACGGACGGCTCGTATCTGACTGTCGGCTTTCTGTGCGTCAGACACTTCCAAAGCCTCTACGGAGGTTGTGGAAGAATCACCACATGTTTCAGTTACTTTTCTCGGCGATTGCACATAATATTAATTCTAGCGTTTGTTTTATTTGCGGCGATTGTGTATACAGGATATGGCCTCTCTGTCATCCGTGTCGAGTGGACCACGTGTAAATCGACAGAAGTGACACTTGAGATATGTCGGCGGGGGGAGGGTAACATAGGGTTTCAGTAGGCACAAGTGGCAAATAAGCGGTTTACAGACAAAAACAAAGAAAAGAAAAGAAGAAATAACGCACTCACAATATCTTTATTTTGTCTTTCGCGAGCGCATCAATCCAAATTTAATTTAACACGAGGACAAAACTCGAAAAAAAAAAACAGAAACAAAACAACCTCAACGTGTATTTTACAGAGTGAAGATTTATGATAAGCATACTTTGAATGCTGCCAAATTATAACTTTACATAGCTCGTCGTTCCATACGTTTCAATATATTTACAAACCTCCTCGTTGTTGTTCATCTGTTCGATAACGAACTACCACATATATTTCTCGTAGGTCCCTTTCCGATTCAGAATATTTCCTGCGCGTGCTGTTTGAAGACTAAATGTATAGGAGTATTGACTGGACGCCATATTTGCGGGTGCTGTTTAGAGCGCATGCTCAGAACGAGCTCACATCAATACGCTGCTAAGACCGGCACTCTTGATGGTGCGGAACTCAGCGTTGCAAAAGAACTGTGGAAGCTCGCCATCAGCACGCGCTCAGCATTCGCGCACACAGCTATGGCCGCCAGTGAATACTCCCTATATTGACATGTTTCTCTCGTGTGGTCTTATGCGAAAGTGCTGGATTCTTTTATTTGCGAGAAAAGTTTTTTTTTCCCTTAAAATCCAGTACGTGGAGTGTAAAATGACCCGTTTGAATAGTTCCCTTTTGCTTTGTCTTCTGTCAGGGGCGGCTGTATTGCGAAATAAATGATATATATAATGGGTGATTAATATACCGAAAAAAGAAGACACCGAAGGTGAATGAAAATCGAACGCGGCTCGATGAAATCCACAACTGGTGTCCTCGTGATGGAGCAGAATCCAAAAATGGAACTCGACTCCACCACCGAAGCTTTGAGTCACTACATTTCAAGAGTTTTTAAAGTCCCAGTTACAATGCTCGTGCACTATACAAAATTCGCGGCAGACATGTTGACAAAATTATCCCTGGACACACACTCGGGCATGTTCCGACTGTGCATGCTTGATACGTATGTATGCTTTGAAACACGTCTAAAAAAGACAGTTTGTGTGTGAGCAGTGTGACAGTATACCGCCATACATCTAGGAAGAAACATATGCCTCAAACAGTGTCTCCAGTCGTCTGACTTTTGTGCGGTGTATTAGCGGTGGAAAAAAGGCTTTAAAGAAACACTGCCAAGGTATTTAGGCACGTCGAGGTTTTTTCACCGCATGCAACGTAATCGCCCTGGGCCCAGAAGACCAAGGAAGTGCGTTTGTGGCTCCAACGTTGGCAGCTTCTGCACAGACACCCACTGAACGAGAATTGGGTTTTCGGGGGCCATTCTCACTCACCGTCTTTTCCTTGGTCTCGTGCGCCGACGACACAAAACTCTGGAATCGTCTAACCGGCACATTCCATTATTAAATGCGGTAGGATTCAGGAAACGTAATTTTAATAAGCACTGAAAAACAAATCGTTGATATAAAGTAACTTGAAATTCTGTAGTCGTGAAGAGTGACTCCTACAATGGCTAAGCTGGGATTGACTCTCGGCGACAGTTCCCCCGCGATTTTGATTCGTTTTCGTTCATTTCTCTCAACAAATACGCGACTTTATGGTGACAAAAAAGAACACACACACACAAAAAAATCTAAAACTCTAATGTTCCAGTTCGAGCGAAAAATATAAATTAGTTTGGGGTACGTATTTGATGCGTCGTGAATAAACGGCTTTGCCTAGATGGACAGCTTCATGTTTATATATGATGGCGTCATCGGAGCTTTGTGTCAAGGCACCAGATGCCATATACCACCTTCAATAGATTAACAAACAAGGGTTACTCAATGCTGGCGTAAATCCTTACAACTACGTTCGGTATTCGTTAGTGCGTTAAAAAAAGGAAGCCGCCAATACACTTCACATCAAAGTTAAAGGGTTAGTCCGGCAATTTTTTTAGCTACCTTGACTAACGATATATTCGGATTCACCGGCCTATACCGTTTTCTGTACGCCGTTTAATATTGCAAAATTCAGAGGAGTTATGCCGAAATCGGCAAGTGATAATGATGCCAAGACCAACACTAAAATACACCCGCGCTCTTCTGTGCCTCGACGTCAGGGGAAGATAGGCTTGCAGGTCGAGCAGGCAGTCTAGAAATGCACTATATATATATATATATATATATATATATATATATATATATATATATGTGTGTGTGTGTGTGTGTGTGTGTGTGTGTGTGTGTGTGTGTGTGTGTGTGTGTGTGTGTGTGTGTGTGTGTGTGTTTGTGAGTGTGTGTGTGATGGGTGTGTGTGTGTGTGTGTGTGTGTGTGTGTGTGTGTGTGTGTGTGTGTGTGTGTGTGTGTGTGTGTGTGTATGCCGAACATTTCTTTCGTGCTGCTGAGCGGGTGCAGGAGCGAGCTTCCAATGCATTAATTTGACACCATGAAACAGCTTGTAATCAGTCGACAGGAAAGTCTGCAGCAAGTCGTCGGTAGGCGACGAGAAGGTAAATTAAATGCTGAAGGATTTTCGAGAGTGAACGACTGGGCGGTCAATCCAGTCAATTTATGCGATTTATCCTATTTTGAAGGTTACTTGGTAGAGCTATAGCAACTGGAAAACCCGCAACAGGGTCTAGTGGAATCTACCAATTTTGTGAAGCAACCACGCTTCCACCGGCGAGGCCAGCAGGCGTTACGCGCTACGTAGGAAAAGATACGAACCACCGCTGGTCTATTCTCCCTAGTAAGTAACGAAAATACGTTTCCAAAAGTGTACCAAAAATAAGTTACTCAATCTTCTGACCGCAAAACAAAACAAAAAACGAGATTACTGTTAGGTTGGTAAGCAACGAGACGCAAAACACTCAAAAGCGGCGTCACTTCTAGCGGTGTGAGGTCACGTCTGCAAAGTACAGGTCTCGGTACCTATTTGTGCGCCCAAAAAACAGTCCAGTGCACTTGGCGAGCGAAACACGATCTACACAAGGAGGTCAGAACAAAAACATACACATCAACACATCATCTCGAGTAGACAACAGTGCACATTCGTGTCCCTTCGCCATGGTGTGCTACCCAATATTTGCTCCTCTCCAGGCATGTAGCGGGCAAATATCCGCCTCGAAGTGATCCATCCGTTCTCGGCAGCGGGGTATCGAAAGAGAAAAGAACCAGGCGCGAGTGATGGAGAGGGGTTGGTTGGCAACGCGTGCGGCCGAACCACGCGTCGCGCGGCACCCACATGGCAAATAAAGAAGGCCGGCGTGCATGCACCGCGAGTGCCTAACCCGCGAGTGACCCTTTCGCGTCAAGCCGCGTGTCCACCTCACGAGCCTTCCGCGAGCGCCACCGGCACCAGCGGTGAACAGAGCGCTGATTGACGCGCTGCCCTCTCTTCTGGCGCAGCGCCCCCATTGGAGGATCCATGACGGGCCGCAGCGTCAGCGGGGTGCAGCGCGCGCATGCGCGGAGGGAAGCGACATCTTTCGGCGGCCACCAGCAGCACTCGCAGCAGTCGCGGCCGAGTCGCAAGCTGAGCAGGATGGACTATTGCGGCGCTGTGGCGCTCGTCTCTGGATGGGCATGCCTGCTCTACTGGAACACGCTCGAGGCGGACTTTGCATACGACGACAGGTGAGCACTCCTTTCTACACGGCCTTCCCGCATGGGGGCAGGAGAGGGTGAGGAGAGAACAGCCGGCCCAGCTCCGCTGTCTGTCCGCTCGCGATCGCTGTCTGTGTTGGCGACCGTCTCTGTCGACTGATGTATCTGTCACGACGCGCTGGCTCAGCCTGCGAATGGAACTGGGCTCTGGGGTTGCGTCTGTGCCGCTACGCGGGAATGCGATTCGTACGCGGAGGGAGGGACGGAGTGCTCGAGGGCGTGTTTGCCTGTCTCCTCCCCCGTCCTATCTCCTGTCTCGGGATGCGTAATGCCGACGGCGCTCAGTTTTGATGTACTCTGTGCGAGGATTCACTCTCTCCTCAAGCTTCACATTCTATATTTTACGGCGATAGGCTGTTGTGGGCTCTTCCCACCACTGGAAATGGCGTCTTTTGGGCCTTGCCGTTGTAGTGGTGGATGGTGTGGTCGGCGTCCTAGGGTGTAGGGCGATCGTCGGCAATATTGCCAACTGCTCGAGAAAAAAAGAAAAGCAAAAGCAGGCGCGGTATTACAAAGCTACGCCAGAGCTCTGAAAATCCGTTTTGTGTACGGTATTTGTGGAACAAACATGTGCGTATGAATCTCGTGTAGTGCCCGCTAGATGGCCACAGTTGCTGTGACGTCGCGATAGAAAATTCTTCGTACCTCTTAATTCCATATTTAATCGGAGTTAAATGTTGAAATGGAAAGCTTCGGCTAGGTGGCGCGAGGCGCCGCAAGCCACCGCCCGATTAAAAGGGTTCAGCCGTATCCATCCATCGCTATTGCCGAGAAGACGGGCCTGCGCATTACGTCATCGTTACTGGGTCCCAGCGTTACTAAATCACCTCAGTTGTGGAACTCCCGTGTAGGGGAGTACCCCCTCTCACTCCCTTCAGTCCGCCTCCCATTGTTCAAAGCGCCAGCTAGATTTTTGTTTCAATTCCATAGAGTACGGTGAAACGCCATCTAGACGTTGTGTTTCGAAACATACGTATCCCTCCCAAGGCCGATCACCAGAAGAGCACAAACTGACCACGCATACATACGCCCGTTCTCCAAGAGCGACGCAGCTGACTTTGAAAACGCGGCGGACCCAGCTTCTATGTTATCCTCCCCCACCCCCCCCCCCCCTTCCCTCCCGGTGAATGAGACTGACAATGACTCCCCTCCCCCCCCTCATATTTTTCTCTCTTTTTCCCCCTTTTTAAGAGGCACTGCGAACCTTCTCGCTATGGGCGTAACGTCTGTTTCACATCGACATTACTTTCCCGAGTTAAGTAAATAAACAAACAGAAACGGTGGCTCGTCGAACGACGGGAGGCTAGCCGTGGGCGGAGAAAGGGCTACTGCTCGTGCATGCAGCGTCGGTGGGCAGTTCCGTAACTGAGCTAATTTAGTACGCATAAATACCTAGGAGTATGGCTGAATGAGGGAAAACAATACTTGGAAGAACACGAAGAAAATATGCTAAAGAAGCGAAAAAGGAATGCAGTTATTATGAAGCATAGGGAAACTATGGAATTACACGTGGATGTGAAGTTGTTGGGGGAATATGGAAACGTGTCATGGTGTCGGGCTTGTCTTTTGGCAGTGCGATATTATGCATGAAATCTGAGGTCCAGTCGAGTTTAGAGACCCGGCAGAGGAGCGTCCACAGACTGGCACTGGGAATACACCGAATGGAGGAGTGCAGGGAGACATGGGCTGGGCATCTTTCGAGGTTACAGAGGCGATCAGTAAGTTGAAATGTGAACAAAGGCTAGAGACAATTGAGTATACACGATGGGCGAGAAAGGGGTATAGGCATCTATACGTGAAAAGTATGAACACTGAAAGGACAAACCGAACTCGAGAACTGAAATTTAAATACCAGCCTATACCACACAGGTACTCTGCTCTGCTGGGGCAGGCCAGACTACCTCTGTGGAAAGAGAAGTAAAAGAAGGCGAGTGAAATATGTGGGAGGAAAAAATACATGGAAAATCAGCTTTAACTATGTGTGGAGACCATAACAAGAAATGAGGAAGGAACATTGGTATGATAATTCGCGGTGGAGCTTGTTGTTATTTGAGGCTAGGAGTATTGACGACTAGGACATATAGGACAAAGTATGAGAGATTGGATACGCGCTGTGCAGTATGCCAAGGGGAAGACGAGGCAATAGAACATGTGGTGTTGAGGTGCATAGGGCTTGCTCCCGCCCTTTCGGGGAGGGAAGGGGGTGGGGGCGACGGATTTGGTTGGAGCGCTGGAGTTTGCGGACGAGAATGAAAGAATGGATGATAAGTGCATTTTAATAAGAAAGAGGAGGTCGGAAGATTGGTGGAAATTATGGAAATTATCTAGGGAGAATTGAATGACGTACATCTAACACAGCTGGAGACAGGCAGGACAGAGATAAATTGGGACTCCCTCCCGCGTGGCTACGGCCCAAGGTCTTAACCCTGTTTCCCAGTGGGCCCGGTGCTGGGGTAGCGCCGACAAGGTTTGACCAGAGGAAAATTAGGGACTTTTTCGGAGGGGGGGGGGGGAAGATACGGGGGTGATGTTTTTAGTTTTTTTTTGCCCGATTCCCCAATGGTCATCCTGGTCGTATCCCACACCGTCTGGTGATAGTTACCGAATTTCAGAGGGGAAGCAAATTGGCTTAGAAAAGCGATCAGAGGAATCATACTTATTTTTTAAATTTAATTTCTACGGTAGGTAGCGCAAGCTACCGCCCGTTATAAAGGGTACAGCCGTTAGCATCCATCCATCTCTCCATCCAGAACTGTGAGGTCCGTCACTATTCCACGGTGCGTGAACACTACACCGATGCCCGACGACTTCGGCGTGACTGCAGCAGCTGTCGCTGTGGGTCTAAGTAGTTGTACCGTAATTTTTGCAAAACAGTTTTTTTTAATGACAGATTGGCTATTGTGGTTTACAGAGATTTTGAAAAACAAAAATACATTAGCCCGTCTCACGCACTACGCTCGCGCTAATCGGCTTAGTGATGTTCAGGAGTCATTCACCACGCTTAGTGTCTCGGCTCTCCCAATGTTCATCGGGACGCGTAATTGGAAATCGATATTTCCGGCAACGTGTATTTTCTTTCGTGAAGCAGTGTTTTACATTTGAACGCAATGACCGCAACGAGGGCGGAAGGAACACTGCTAACCAGTCTGCAACCACCGCCCATCGGGCCCGTGTATGAGTATTACCCGTCTCCCGCAAGGCCGCGACCAACTCCGGGGGAATGCGGCAATTCCTCGGGTCCCATCGTCCGCTCGAGCAGGTTCGTGTCTCCGGCGAGAGCTCGTCGCAGTCGATCCGGAAAGCCTTTGGTAACCTCGCTGGGGCGACTCGGAGGCCCAGCGCCAGGCCCGCTCCTTTCATACCGACAGGCCTCTCGATATAAACAGGGATTCCGCGAGGCAGCATAAAGGCTTCGCGTGAGCAGAGCGCGGCGAGCTACGATTCAGACTGTCAACAAAACAATGAATTTCTTGAGGCTGATGGATGCGGCCTTTGCATGCGCCTCCGACATCTCGAGTATGATCCGGACAGCGGATTTCCGGTTTTTCGCGTCAATAATTGAATTGAAATCGATCCTTACGTTGTTGCGCGGAGGACGGTTGGTGTGCGTCCCCGTGGAATCCAACCGAGGATTAGCCTCTTCCGCGGGCGTGCCTTCCGACATCTGGCCCCTCTGCAGATTCCATGGGCGTAAAAGGCGTACGTATTCGCTAATCGTGGATACGTTGGATGTTGCGAAAGTTCCAATCCACTCCCGAAAGCCGTTACTAACGTTTACCCGCTTTTTTTTTTTTTTGAGGTCTTAAAAATTGAAGTGAAGAAATAAAAAAGTGATTGTTTTTTTCGGTGATGCAACCCGGAGGAATTTTTGAATTGTTGACAGTCGCGTTTCGGATTGTTTGTTCGCTGCATTATAGCATAATGGTCGCTTTGTAGTGTCGCATCTTGTCCATGTACACTCGCAGGAATTTCGATTATTCTTCCGTGGTAATCTAGGTGGACTTGGTTTCGAAATTTCTCTTTGAATCGTTGGTAGTGCGAGCCGCCTCCCTGTTCGGTACTTGTATGGCCGGCTACTTTGGGTGGCAATCATATTTTGTACTGGATCAAAGACTTATTTCAGTAAAATTTCGAAAAAAAAATAAAGAAAAAAAATTTAACTGCAAAGATTTTTTTTTAATCAAGTAAAACCGATCTGTCTGGTTTGAGCCAGATTAATTTTTTTAATCAAAATTTATTTGATTTAAGTAGCTCTAGCTACAAAATAGGAATTATGTACCCGTTGCAAGTGGACGCTTCGTAACTAACAAAGTGAAGGGTAGAAATCAGGCGCAACGATCCGATTTGCTCAGAACAGCTCTTCTTTTCGCTCGTGTTGATTCCCATATAAATAGTTTCTGCTAAATGATTTTTTCTTAAATTTATATGGAAAACGAGTGCGAATAGAACGTGTCAAATTATATACAAACAGTAAAGAAAACAAAAACAATTGCGGGAAAAGATTGATTTTTAAGTACTATTTATATCACGATTTCACTCATACTGATTTTTACCGTCCACCCTGCATTTTAGCGGCTGGGTACTACACTCTAGGCGGGATGTCGGGACTACCGGTGGGACATTCTTGATCAGATCTAACTTTATACCCTTCCTTTATAATAACTTATTTTTTTTACTTTTTGATGATATTTCTGAAAGCGAGAGCAAAGAAGCGTGGCGACAGGCCGAGGGCTGACGTCTGCGCGCTCATTAGAGAGCCGCGAAGAGGTGGCCGCGATGGCTCCTCCACTAATGTTTTCATTGTTCAACGCGTGACCAAGTCCATTTGTCTCGGCGCTGCGTTCTCGGGCGCTTGACGAGCAATCTCTTCACACCAGGACCGACGGGGCGAGCGAGAGGCCTTCTTCGTTCTTTTCATCCTGCGGCCGAAGGGGGTTGCCCGCGCGTGTCGCAGTCTCCTTTGCGAGATAAGTCCGCTTCAGAGTGCCGCACTCTCGGGAGTCGTGAGCTGCGGGCTGAGCGCGCAGTGATGCGCTTCACCCAGGATTCCGTTAAAATGACGCCTCGTCCTCAACAATTACCAGTGTTTTTTGTGTTTTTTTTTAAATTTTTGTAAAGGATTTACATTAGTCGGCGATTGATGTTTAGCGGAAAGGGCTCGACGAGCACGAAACTTCGTATTGCTTTAATCTGCTCCTCTCGGGGATATCGACTCTGAAACCCAAGGCGCAGACACTCGCTGAGGTGAGCTGAATGTCACCAAGTGTTTCTAGACGTTTTGGTTGTTGGCCGCGCTCCAGAAGACTCAAGCTCCTCCAGCCTTTTTTTTAATTTTTTTATCGATTTTGCCGGTTGAAAAGTTGTGGAAGCATCCGCATTTCGAAGATACGACTTGTTGACAGAATATCGAGGAGTGCGCGCCCGGAGTTTCCCCTTCAACGTGAATTTCACGTTGTCAAGATCCGCGGCTCGAAACTCTGGCCTGGAAGGTTCTGGCTTCTTCTTTTCGAGAACGTTCTCACGAAGGCCGAAGAGCGGGAAGCCCCTCGCGACGAACGTCCGGAGAACGCCGAACGCGTTTCCCTCCGGCCGACGTGTTTGCGCAGCCGAGTTCCCATGCGGCGATGAAGACGGCCCGAAAAAGGAGAGTCGATGGCCCAGGTAACCGGTGCTCCGAGCCGGTAATTAGCCGGCGCGGTTGATTGACACCCGCGGGCGGAGCCGCAGACGTCCGACGGAGGGAGTCGTGCTCTCCGGCAACGCTCGCGCCCAGTTCGCCGCTTCCAAGGCCGCTTTCCTCAAAGGAGCCCCCTCGGTGCCTCGCGCAGAAGAAACCCGGGGTGCAGGCGTCTGCTTCTGCACCGGTGCCAGACGCCGCGGAAGCAGTTCTCGCTAGGTTGCCCAGTTGCACGCGGCGAGCCAGCCGCGTCTTGAAACGCCGAATGGGTGTCCGGATATTTGGCAGCCATCTTCCGCTCGTCTCTGCGTCAACGCGTGTCTCCCTAAGGATTCACTAAAACCGACAGCCATTTCTGGCATAAAGCGGGCAGCGGCGACGAAGCGCGGCGGTGACGCTTTCCACGATCCTGATTACTGCTCACGTGCAGTTACCTGCCCCTGATTGAGATAAACGCGACTTGTTCTTAAACGACGCCTTGGCGTAACGGCCTTGCCTCTAGCGCCCAGTCGGGGGCCCTTACCTCTATATATCTCGCCAAAATGCTGGAGGAACAAGGGCCGCCGAAGTAAATAAGGTATTATACTTCGAGAGCTCGAACGTTATTGAGACTAGCCAGCACCAATGGACCTTTTTGGAAAGTAGCGCGCGCCCTCAAGCGCGCGCGTGAGGCATCTTGGGAACAGTGTGATCGCTGCTCCGTCGTCTGCTGTTACCGCCGTACCGCCTGCGAGAACCAGGTTGCCTATGTTCGCCTTGGGTCCCTGTGTACGCCAGAGGGTAATCTTTGTAGCATCCTAAGCTGCTGTGCGTGGCCCACACGAGCGCTCTTCCTGGCGCTGCGGCCCGCGCGCCTGTAAAGGGAGAGTGGGGGCGCGCGCGCAAGGCCGCCGCTCTCTCCCTCCCTCCTCGGGTCACGTGTCACGCGTGGCCGGAAGGGGAGGAGGGGGAGCGGGAAATTTCCCCTCCCTCTCCCTGTGCTCTATACTGTATTACGTGTTCTACGTTCTACATTAGCTATGTCGTGCCGCCCTGCCGGCCTCTGCTGAGGACAGCGGGGCGCACTGCTTGTAGGAATGCGCTACGTGTACGAATGCTTTCGCACTCCTACACGTAAGCAGTCTTAAAGGGGGTGCAACGATTTCCGGACTTCGGTCAAAGATTTGTGGAAGTTGCCCTCTGACACTTCCGAAGCAAAGAGCAGAAAACCGATTTCGCCTGCGTGTCCTAGTTGTTGCGTAAAAAAAGATAAATATTGGCATTTCGGGCACCCCTCAACTCATTTCCAGTCTTCAGGGTCACACCTGGTCGCACTCCCAGTGACGTCATTCGGAGTGCCGTGTAGGTTCCCGTGTGCTATCTCTGGGGACGCTTCCTCTCCCTCTCTCGGTTGACATTAGCGGGCGTTATGCTGCAGCTTAGAGACGAGCGAGGTCACGTAATCTTTTCGCCGTAGTTCCTTCGGCCGCCACTTGGTGTTGCAGGAGAGGAAAAAGCTCTACTTTTGCTTTGCGATTATGCAGGGGAATCGCGACATTTTTAATAAAGGAGGTGTTTTCTCTATTCTCCGGGACACGATAAATAACGTAAAAATGACGAGATGCAAATCCTTTTAACCACAAAATTGTTGCACCGCCCCTTTAAGTGACGCCACAATCCAACATTTTCACAGTGCAAAAAAAAATATATATATATATATATATATATATATATATATATATATATATCGGTACTTTTCTTACAATGTAAAATGCATTTCCATTTCCATCAAATGGCATGATCAGAATCAATCATTTAATCAACCAATCAGTCTATGTTCTTGAAGCGAACAGAGCACCTAGGGAAAAGTCTGCCGGAGGCAGCTTGATGTGGTCTGAGGCCTGTCTCAAAATTGTCAGCATCCATCGAAGGACACAAAAGCGAACTACATACAAAAAGAATGATACGCTGAATAATCCAATACTAAATAATCAAATAATAAAAATCCCATACGTTTAACTTCTAACAGCATTATACAAAGCAAAACAAGAAATCCCTTGCACAGAACTTCGATAAAAAAAGGCAGCTAAATAGGAAGAGAAAATTACGCCGAGCAAAAAAGCGAGAGCTGGTTCGCTAGTCACTTAGTTTCATTCGATATAAAGGACACTGCATTTCGCCGTGTGAAAGGGCTGTCATTCCTTACATTAAGAGCAGCTAAACATACATTTGCAGAATTCTTTAAAAGCCGCACTCGCCTCGAGCCCTTATCGAGGCAGTCACGCGATACTTTGATGCCCCTAAAAGCCCGTATCGACCTTTTTACATGCGTCCTTGCCGGCGGTTCTGAAGCCAAGTTGAAAGCCTTTCCCAGCTCAGTAACACATTTAAAGGGACCATGAAATGCATTTTCGGCTGGGAGAAATGGGGATTTTAGTAAGCGCATATCGTTTAGTGAGTCAAAATAAAACTAGTGCACGAAAGTAGAAAGGCAAAAGCCTGATTTTGGGTACTGAAAATTCAAAAATATATCGGACTATTTCGTACTTCCTTTCCTTCAAAAGCTTTCCGATGTTTCACTGTGATGCATCCGCGGTACCCAAAGCACGTCAGCCGAACCCAGCTCACCCATTGTATACGAGCACTACGTCACTCGGACGTAGTGCTCGTCAACAATCCATCCGTCGACGAATATTTGGATTCGCGTTCGTGGCCAATGAGTGCTCTGACGACACTCATCATCACTTGATAATGACAAGTTTCATGGTGTGCTGTAAAAGAACGGTGGAAGCTTGGAGTCATAGCCTCCGGTGCCAAAACACGTCACGACCACGTGATTTCTCATTCCGCTTTTGAGTTGAGGATTAAAGCTAAGGAGGAAGATGGTCCCTTTAATACAATATCTAGTATTCCATTTTAGTAACATTTCTATAAAGGCGTATTCGTGCATCGAGGAATTCCTGCACTTCCTTGTTGTAGGTACGAGTAAAACAACAGTGAAGAGGCCAAGAGCTTAAATAAACGAATAAATATATCCACATGGAAGCCACACAAAGGTCTTGTTGACAACCGTCGGGATGGTGTCTTCATAACGCAATGAGAATGACCGAATGCAATCGTTAAGCGCAACCATGACTGAAGCATGAGCGGGTTGTCCATGAGTCGCTGTTTTCGCATCCTCTAGCAGAATAACGCGTGCGTGCCTATTGGACTGGGCTGGCTCGATGCGTTCCTCCCCAATGTCCAAACTCTAAAGAAAATACGCCATGAAAGAGTTCCGAATTGCCGCTCGACGTTTGTGTTTCGAGCCGCGAGCTGAGTAGACCCTCCAACGCTCATCCCGAGGAAATGGAATCGAGCCGTTCAGGGAAGCCTCTTTGAAGAGCCCCAAAAGGAGGGGGTCGAGATGCGGGCGTCCCCAAACCGTTTTCTCCAGACCGATTTTGCTCTCGTTTCTGTGTCGTATAGACGGGAGGAATTTATTGCTTCGAATTGCCTCGAGCCATTCACATTTTCGGAGGTCTCTGACATTCGATGTACGCTGGGGATTTGTGCAGCACTAATCTGGCCAAGGACATACACTGTTTCCATCTGCTCAGGCACAGCGTTGGTGCATCCGGCTAATCCCGGAATAAGGGCCTGACATGTTCAGGAAGCTCCGGGCGCCGTTAAAGGCTCATAACGTGGTGTATCGTGACCCGCGACTTAACAAACGCCCACTTGTCAGAGTTACTGCTCCGACGAATGAGTGTTCGCTAGATAAAAAACAATCAAGCGAGTACGAGGCTTCAGACCATCGAGCTGAGCTGCACGGGGAAACTGGCGCATATGAAGGAGCCTCCCGGTGCTTGCCGAGCGAAGCCACGGGGAGTCTTTTTAAAGTCAGTGGCCCAATCCAGCTACGCGACCAGTCAATGTAAACGCTGGTTCACACATTACCGCGAGTCCGACTGAGTGCGACTGCAACGGCTTGCGGCGTTAATCCTTTACGGGTTGCTGAGCAGCTTCCGCGTCAGTTCCAACAAAACCGGTTTTTACAACATTTTGTTTGGAGCGCTACGGAACTGTTGCCATAGCAACCCGTAAGATTAACGTCGCAGGTCGGACTCACGCAAATGTGTGAACCAACCTTAACGCCCACAGACATCGCACTCGCACCCAAGTTTTGCTTCAAGTTCGAACTGCCCCAGTAACGCAACATCACGGCGTTCGTTGTCTTCCAATGGTTAACTCGGAGTACGCTATGATCTAGGCTTATTTTGTCTGCTTTCATGTGGGTATGGCTTTTCGAACAGGACTGCGCTCTGACTTTGGTAAAGGGAGGTGTCACTCTTTTTTTTTTTTTTTAAAGGTTTGAGGGTTATTATTGCGATGAAAGGACGCTTTTATGAACAGACAGTACTGCTGAAGACTGCTGGGGTTGCCACAAATTATGATCTCGTAAATACCTCTGTATTTTGAGTAGCCAGTGGAACTAGGCCATCACGCTGAACATGGGAGAAACCAGACATGTACAGAGTTGCTCCAAGAAAGTAATTAAGCTAAGTTACTGAAAGATGTTGACGTCAAAAGTAATTTGAGTAGAGTAGAAATTACTCAAATAGAAAGTAATTGCCGAAAATTACTAATTACCGTAAAAAAGTTGCGAATTACTTTTGAAGTTACTTTTGAAGTTACTTTTTATGTGATTTTTATGGTAAAAGAAAGTACGGAGGTTTTGATCCGTTAGCGGAATTGTGCTAGTCAAATATTAAAAGCCAATACGTAG
>JAZHYW010053586.1:0-14564 GCA_037355805.1 Ixodes ricinus
GGTGTATTGCTAGCATGGTCAGTCACAGACATCTCGTTATCGCTTTCTGGCCGCCAATGAGATTGCGCAGTGGCCGATAATAGCCCCGAAAAAACGAATCGGGAAGCAAGAAGCGCGAAGATAATAAGGACTATATTAAGGTATCCAATGCGGACCTTCCGCTGTAAAACGAGCTGGAAGAACCGGAGCCTGCACATTGAAAAACTCAAACTTTCCACGAATGTGCCCTCAGCAGGCCAGTTTTACCTTGTGACATTTCAAAGGCAGTTCACGTACTGTGAAACATTTTAGCGAAATACTTTCAAAAGTAAAGGTTGTGCGCGTTCGCAGACGACACAGTTAGCGACTCTATTTAGTTGTGGCGCCATCTACCGATAGGCGCAGCAAGCAGTCAACGCACTCTGTTGTCTGCTCGTTGCGTCTATCGGGAGTTGGCGCCTTTAAGCAATAGGCGTCGCTTATAGACGATTCACACAACGGACCGAATCGCGATTTTCGTCCGCGGACCTTGTACCACGTGACCGGCACGCCACCGAGTCCCGCGATCTGCTGCCTCGTCCGCGGACAGCGCGGAGTGATGCCAAAGATCGAGCGCCTTTTTCACTCGCGGATTTTCGGCGAGATTGACTTGACAAAGCATTTAGTCTGGCAACGGTACAATGTTTTCTTGGTTTCTGTGTTTGTTTTTTCGGACTATTAAAACAAAAGTGGCGCGTCGTTGCTTTGTGCGTTCGCTGGTTCATTTTGTCGCGCGATGCTTGGTTCCACGCGTGAAAGAAGCCTCGGAAACTTTGTCCGGCTGACGCAAAGCAGGTTCCGGTACTTCTCGGGTCCGTGTCAAGAAGCTCCCGTCAAAATTCGTCTAGCACGCCTGCGATAATTCTTGCACGTCCAATCAGGCTTTCACCGTGCAAGACCTTCTCTTGTGGCTGTGGTGTGCTTGAGTGTTGTGCACGAGCGCGGAGTGTTTGAAGGCATCTCCAACGCCCCTCTGCGAGCCCAGAACTTCGTTGCTTCTACGCACGAACCCTTCTTGAACAGCATATGATTCTTGCAGGTAGCAAACATCGATTTGTTTCTTGAACAAGGCTGCCACAATGCAAAGTTAGAGTTTCGTGGCACTGTGGGGTGGCGAATATGTTCGGTCTGTCCTCGCTGGCGTCTGCTCGTCGTCTCCCTCATGTGGATGCGCTTGGGAGACGGATGAACCGGATCAGTCAGTCGTGTGAATCGGCCATTAGAGAGCCTAGACTGTACAGAGGGTACACATCGCGACACCGTTAGCGCGAACACGACATCGGCGCATTTTCGCATTTTACTTCTAAATAGTATTAGCGAGCACGAAATTTTATCGCTTACATTATAGAACTAAATGAGCTCTTTCCGTAGCAATAATAACTTGGATGACATCCCTTGGTTTCAAAGAGAAAAACTGAAAACCGGCGATCGCTTGTTCGCGCTAACAGTGTCGCGCTCTGGTGTACGTCTCAATTCATGGGGAACGTTTGCAATTGTAACGGCGTACGCGTCCCGCGACGATTGGTCGCAAGTACGCATGCGCTGTGTTGTCGGGTGGCGAGAAGGAAAGAAAGCAGAAAGGTGGAGACGCTTGCAGACGACCAATCTGTTCCTCACCTCCTTGCAGCTCGTATCGCAAACGCAGCCCATAAATCTAGTGATTTCAATCAAACAGTTGAATACTCCATAAACAGTCTCTCCAGCGTCGCTAACTCGGTCGTCTGCGAGCGCGCCTAACCCTGACTATGGCAAGTTGTTTGCTCTCACTTTTTCACAGGAATTAAACTATGCCTTCAAATCTGACATGGCAAAACTGACCTGCTCAGTGCGCATTCGGTGTCGGTTTGAGCCATCTTTGTGCAGGTTCCGATTTTTCCGGCTCGTTCAACAGCCGAAAGACGGTCCACTTGGGACATCAAAAATGCACCACAAGAAAGGTCCTTGAGCTTACTCTACTTCAGAGCACAAAGACAACCATTACGGGCTAATTATAAAGAAGTCACAGCGAAAGACATATATCTGAGAAGACGACTAGATTTAAAAAAATGGATTGTGACAGGAATATTAAGCAGGTAAAAGGTTATGTTAATTTTCCCGGCGTACGTCTCACTTTTTGACCACCTGCATTATTTGCTTTGTCATTCGCTACAATCCTCTTATTTTTCTTTGTGATTAACTGTTTTTGCGTTCTTCCCAAAAAAAAACTCAAGGTAATTTCAGATTTTTTTTTTAGAGTAGCTCTACTCAGACATGTACACGTTACCCAAAAAAAGTAACTAAATACCGTTACTCGTTACTCGCTCAAAAAGTAACTAAATACGTTACTCGTTACCGATTCTCAAAAGGAACGCGTGAGTTACCTCAAAAGTAACGAGTTACTTTTCACGTTACTTTGAAGACCAAATACACAACTGTTTTTGTTTCATGGTTTATTGTTTTCTTTTTAGTAGTCGTTGCCCTTAAGCAGCAGCTGCCTGTCGAAGTTTTCATCAGTTATGTTTCCCGCTTCCTTGAAAATACATTTCCGGTGACGCTGAAGCGTCGTTCTACTGACGCGCTCGAAGGAACGGCAGTGTTGTGCTTCAGCAAGAGCTGGTGAATCTTCGGGAACTGCGCCTTCATTGAGGACAGCGGGTAAGGGGTTATGTGCCTTCCCGTGTTTGCAACCTCCGGGTTTACATTCGGTCCGGACCCGGTTCTAGAAAGTTCAATTAACGAACCTGATTGTGCTCGCTGGGTGAAGGACATTCTCAGCTGTAGAGTTCAGTACAGCAACGTTTATCGCTGGACACGTCAGTCGAACTGTTCGACTGACGTGTTCAGCGATACATGTTGCTGTATTGTCATACTGTTTATTTGTTTTTCGGGTTTTCCATCTGCCTTTGTCGCAATAGACACATACTAAGGCTAGAATAAAAACAAGGCCGTTAAAGCGGTGTTGTACACGTTACTCCTCAAAAGTAACGAGATACCGTTACTCGTTACTTGGCCTTAAAAGTAACTAAATACCGTTACTCGTTCCTTTTCTGGAAAAGTAACTAAATACGTTACTCGTTACCGAAAATAGTAACTAGATACAAGTAACTCGTTACTTGTAACGCGTTACGTACGATGTCTGGCTTCGACTCTCATCTGCAAAAGGCCACGGCGCGGAACGGACGCTAGCGAAATTCGAGTTAGCTTTGGTAGGAAGGCAATTCTGCGTTAAAATGAAACTTAAATTTTTAATTTTGAGAATATTTTCGATTACGGAGCGAACGTTCAGACCTATTCCTTCTCCAGAGACGATTCAGTTAGCTCGAAACAAAGGAGGTAACTTCTAGTACCTCGCCCGATCGATGAAGAACTGAGAAGTGTTTAACCTCCCCCGACGGCATAAAGAAAAGCGTCCTGTGAATGAAGCCTCTACTAAACCTTCTGTGCAAACAATGGTGCCGTGCCCCTTCTTGCCCAACCGCCCGAAGCGTATTCTCATTGTTCCTTGTCTATTGTTCAAGGCTCTGCAATCGCTTTGCCCGTCAAAACAGAGACAACAAGAAGCCATTCTTCTGTACAGAGCCCCGAGGCAGCTGTAATTATGTTATCGTCGAGATTCACTTTAAGATTGTGGCCTTTTGTGACCCGTTCAATTCCTGTTAGAAATATTGCACGGGAACCGCGCTTTCAGGCTCCAGTAGCATGGTGGTAATATTAGATGGCAACGAAACGGTTTAAAAAATTAAAAGTAGCTACTTAAAACTAGCTTTGATCACGGATTCCATGTGTTCTTGGATGTTCCATGGCAAGCTAGTGTGGTCATTTGGTAATTATTTCATTAGATTATTAACAAGTAATTTTTTGTGGCTTCTCATTTTTGATCCTCAAATGATATCGTTAGAAGGATAATAATTTAACACTCCGTCGTTTATATTTTGATAAAAGAAGTGAACGAGGACTACTTTAATTTTGGTTGTTGAAAAATTTATATATCTAAAAAATGTAGTGCAAAATTGCTTAGTTTTGGATTGTTTAAACAATTTTATTTTTCAGAAATATTCTTGTCCACTTTACTATATTAGGGAGTATGCTTTATGAAAAGAAATGCTCCCTTCCAACTTCAGTGTTAAAAGATAAAATTGAGGAGCCCATGATAATATTCCTACTCGTTAAGTTTCGAACTAAATAATTATCCAATGACTAGCTTGCCCTGTAATCCACAAGAACGAGTGGGCGTATGTCAGTAAAATCTATGTTGATTATGTTCTTTTTTGCAATGTCACGCACTTTACAACATTATACACTGCTACACATTGACGCGAAGGGACTCTCACACAGCGTCAATGATCAAGGAGATTAACTTTTTTATTTGTGGCATTGTCATGTCGACTATCGTTGCGAACCATTCATTGCAGTCTCTTCTCTTCAAACCCGGCCAACCCTATACTTTTTGTTCACCTCCAGGTCAGAGCGCAGTCTATGCTACAAGACGATACGGCCAAATAAAGAGCTCCTAAAAGTGCAACGTCACGACACCCGTTATCTTTTCTTTGCGTCTGCCTGTCACCAGTTCTACAAAGCAAGCGCAGTGAATGGCCATGACGTTGCAATCTTTGTGTATGTCTGTGTGTGTGTCCGTTTGTGTGCGTTTCGTGTGTGGGGGGGGGGGGGGGGGGTCCGTGTTTGTACGTCGTGTAAGGACACCGACAGCTTCAGAAACGCTGGGTTTGGCTCATGAGCACGGGACCAGAAGCACGGGACCAGCCGAACCATGCAGACCACTCATTTTGTCATCTTGCTCGTACAGATTTCGGCCCTCCAGTTTCCGGTGCCCGAGTCCCTGCCCAGCCGTGACGCCACCGTTCTCGTGAGCGGTTCCTCGGATCATCGTGTTGGATCGCCTCGACATCGGCAGGCCGCCACCTATCTGTGGGATAATCTGCAAGCGATCTCTCCTTGTTCCCTCGACATTAACCGAGCATCGTCAGCGACACTGTCATCCAGCACATCTGCGCCGCCCACAAACGCCCATATAAGCAGCTTGGAACGTCTTCAGCCCTTGAGTGAGCACGGGATCAGCCGAACCATGCAGACCACTCATTTTGTCATCTTGCTCGTACAGATTTCGGCCCTCCAGTTTCCGGTGCCCGAGTCCCTGCCCAGCCGTGACGCCACCGTTCTCGTGAGCGGTTCCTCGGATCATCGTGTTGGATCGCCTCGACATCGGCAGGCCGCCACCTATCTGTGGGATAATCTGCAAGCGATCTCTCCTTGTTCCCTCGACATTAACCGAGCATCGTCAGCGACACTGTCATCCAGCACATCTGCGCCGCCCACAAACGCCCATATAAGCAGCTTGGAACGTCTTCAGCCCTTGAGTGAGCACGGGATCAGCCGAACCATGCAGACCACTCATTTTGTCATCTTGCTCGTACAGGTTGGTCCACCTCCCTCATTATACGCTAAAAAAACAAGCGATATATGGTTATTGCTGTTCCCGTGCTCACAAGTGTTTCAAAAAACTGTTTGTGACTCAGTTGATGTGGTGCACCTTCTACTAAAAACTTCCGGAGACGTGGAATCTAATCCCGGACCGATGAACGAGGCCCAACTTAAGCTGTTTAACGAGATGCACTCAATGCTGACAGATGTTAATGAGCGCTCACTGAGGATGGATCAGGCTCAATCGGGTATAATTGCTACACTTAACGAAGTTAAACAAAGTCAAGAATCTATCAAGGGGGCCATAACGGAAATGAAAGCGAGACTGAACGAGGTTGAAAATAAAACTGCTGCAGTTCCTAATCTTCAGCTTGAAGTAACCAAAGCGCAAAGCTTGGCGGAAGAGGTGCAAAAAGAGAACATAGTCTTAAGAACACGCCTAGATGATGCTGAAGATCGTTCACGCCGGGATAATTTGGTTTTTTTCGGGATGGCCGACACAATATCTGAAACATGGGCGCAGACAGAACAAACAATTCTGAACATCTTTAGACAGTCGCTTAATCTACAAGTACCAGACGAAGCTATTGTTCGGGCCCATAGAATCGGCACGTTCTGTCAGAGCAAATGCCGCCCAGTCATCGTCAAATTCGCGTCTTACAAATTGAAAGATAACGTTCTTCTCTCAAGGGCCCCCTTGAAAGCAAAACGCATAACAGTAAGTGAGGACTACTCAATTGGGACACGTAACGCACGAAAAAGACTAATCGATTTCGCGAAAGAAAAAGGCGGCACTTTTAAGCTTCGACATAACAGAATTCACATTAACAATAAATGCTATGCTTTTGATCCGACCACCGAAAATGTGTACGAGGTCGGTCCCTCTACGACGCCGGTTGTTACTGTCCCACATAATTCCCTACCCACTAATGACTCATCTCAGCCATCACCATCGCACTAACAGGCCGCGAGGGGTAGAGTGTCTCTTTCACCTATTTCTGATGTATCGGTACTTTTTACAAATATTAGAAGCCTAATAAAAAAGCGAGACGAGTTGTGTTCTATTGTTGATGCAACAGCTACTGATGTTGTTGTTTTAACGGAAACTTGGCTCACTGGGAAGGTGCGTGACTGCGAACTTTTTTATGGACCTAAAAGGTACAATATTTACAGGAACGATCGGCAAGATAGGTGCGGCGGGGGCGTTTTAGTTGCAATTGCAAGTCATATTGATTCCTTTTGTTTAAACATAGCTAGCGATTTAGAAATAGTTTGGGTGTGTCTTGGTACTAACCACATGAAGTGGATCATGGGAGTTTGCTATAGGCCGCCCTCATGCTCATCATCTTTCATTAAAGCTTTGCAGGACTCTATAAATGATTGTATAGCCAGCGATGAGTGTTTAAATTTATTAAATAGTACATTTGCATATTCATTCTCTACTGATAACATGCACGATTTCCCTTCGCTAGAGTGCTGATTACTTGCCCATGGACCCTTTTTTCTTGATTACGTTGGTGTCGTTCGTATTATAGATAAACCTCAAACTGTCATCTTCAGCAGGAGTGGACGGTATTAATTCCAAGTTTTTAAAAACACTAAACAATACTCCTCAGTTATTTTAACAAAATTATTTGAACAATCTATAGAAGACGCTGTTCTCCCATCAGACTGGAAGGTAGGGAAGGTGGTACCCATTCACAAAGCTGGAGATAAACATTCCCCTCTTAATTATCGTCCGATCTCAATAACCAGCATTCCTTGTAAACTTCTTGAACATATCATTTTTTCTCACCTCGTCAACTTCTTAGAATCTAACAACTTCTTCAACAATGCCCAACACGGTTTTCGAAAAACATTTTCATGTGAGACCCAACTAATATCTTTCACAAATGACCTACATCACATTCTGGACCGAGGATCCCAGGCGGACTGCATTTTCCTAGATTTCGCCAAAGCATTTGACAAAGTTTCTCACAATCTTCTGCTCCTAAAACTTTCCAAACTTAACATAGACAATAACGTTCTCGCATGGATACAGTCTTTTTTAACTCAACGGTCTCAATTTGTCACTGTGAATAACAGTAACTCCTCTTTTGTCGAGGTTGCATCAGGGGTTCCGCAAGGGACAGTTTTAGGACCGTTGCTATTCCTAATTTATATTAACGACCTCCCCACTTATGTCTCTTCATCCGTGTCTCTGTTCGCTGACGACTGTGTACTTTACCGTGAGATTCTCGATCATAATGACACCTGTATACTCCAATCAGACATTAATGCTATTAACTGTTGGTCTGACTCATGGTCCATGAAGCTTAACACTAACAAATGCAAGGTCATGCGTGTGTCTCGCCAGTCTCATGACTGTCCTAACTATTTCCTTAATAATGCTCATCTAGAACCGGTATCTTCGTACAAATATTTAGGCGTTCATATAGCTTCTAACCTTTCATGGAAAACACATATTCAGCATATTTCAGCTAACGCTAACCGCATGTTAGGTTACATCAAGCGAAATTTTTCATTAGCCCCTGTCTCACTGAAATTAACTCTTTACAAAGTTTTAATTCGTCCCAAGTTAGAATATGCAGCTTCTGTCTGGGATCCCAAACTAGTCACTCTCGTATCTACATTGGAAGCCGTTCAGAACAGATCCGCTCGTTTCATCCTCACAAACTATCACCGCACCGCTAGCGTCACCTCTATGAAAACAACTCTCTCATTACCACCTTTATCACTACGTCGTAAAATTTCTCGTCTTTCCCTATTCCATAAAATGTATCACCATAATTCTTTCCTGCGCGACAAAATAATTGCTCGGCCTGTCTATGTTTCCTCCCGTATTGATCATCAACATAAGGTGGGCATTCCTAACTCTATCACGACCACTTTTTATTCATCTTTCGTTCCCCGTACATCCCAGGAGTGGAACCACCTTCCCCGGTCGATCGCCATCATCACGGACTCTGAGCTCTTTAAAAGTACAATTACTAATTACTTTATTACTGAGTGTGTCTAATATGTATTATGTTATTTGCATTAACCTTCTTGTTGCTCTCCCCCTCTGTAATGCCTTCGGGCCCTGAGGGTATAATAAATGAAATGAAATGAAATGAAATTATGAATGGTCATGTTCAAGCTTTGCGATTCATTTTGGGTATTTCCTCGAGTAAAGCCGCGATCTGGTTGGCTGCTAAACAATATATGTTCGGGAGTCGCCACGTCCCGCGTTTCTTAAGTTGTCGGTGACTTCCATCGGCTATAGACCATCTCCGAAATTGTGAACTGATGCATAAATTATGCGCAGTCGCCATTAGTTGGCCCCATCGCTTCCGGCATGAAGCCCGTGATTGGTTCCGCGAGCTAGCGTCGGGCACTGACGCAGCACTCGTGGGGAGTGCGTTTCGTTCCGAGTACACTCCGAATGCTGACGAAGCGCTCGTGTTCAATGCGCGATCATAGTGCATGACCAACTAATGCGGCCGCACATAATCAATGACGATTTCGAAATTTCGATAGGAGCCTTTTAGGTCCTTTTCGAAATTTCGAAATGATGCATAGGTTATGACAAAAGCAGGGCGTGGCGTGTACCGGGTATCTAATTATCGCCCCCAGCCAATGAGAATGCGGCATTGGCCGATAGGAATGCTGAAGAAGAAATCACGATTTGAGAAGCGTGAGCCGCCATGAGCCACACCGTGCGTTTCTGAAGCTGCCGGGAACTATTGACGACGTCATGATTTTTGTGGCGTGTCCTTTGTGGACGCTGGCGACGCCGCGTAAGAAGATAACGACGAAGTGCACTAAAGGAGTCGCGTCACTCTTTCGTGCACACATTTGGGCGTAGTTTCGGCTTGATTTATACCTCCACTTTTTTAAATCAATTGACAAAGCTCTAAAAACTTATCGTTGTATATCTGATTTCCGCTTATATCTAAACGAATTGTTTATGTAAGGCCGGCCTCTAATAATAAATGCCATTAAAACCGCAATCGCAACGCCGCCCACTAAAGCATTATTTTTATTTTTTATTTTTATTTATTATTCCCTCAGGTCCCAAGGCATCACAAGGTAAAAAAAAATAGATCTGACAATCTAAAAATACAAACTACAGGTCAGGCACAAACAACAAGCATATTAATATTAATGGCAGTTCTAAAATAGCTCGGAGTCCGTTATGGTGCCAATTTTTCCGGGAAAGTGGTTCCGGTCCTGAGATGTGGGGTCTACGAAAGATGGATGAAATGTTGGCGTCATCGAACTTGCGACGCTGACCTTGTGCGGATGATCGAGACGAGTGAAAACATTAAAAAAGAGGGACGATCGATATGTCGCGTAGGATCGAATTAGGAAAATGACTTTTATCGCCTAAAAAAAGGCGAGCAACATTTCGGCGAAAGAACAATGGTGCCTGTGACGGAGAAATTTTCATTCTGGTTACGTTCGCAGTGCTGTGGTAGTTGGTGACAATAAAACCAGCATGTCCGTTTTGAATCTCTTCCAATGTTAGAATAAGAGCGTTAAGCAGTCGATTTCAGTTTATTAACCCATTTAATACGCCGGCTATTACCTTTTTTAATGTCCACCGAGCCAAGAAACCCACAGAGGAAAACCGTTTCGGTAACGGTCGTTTTTAGTTTTATTCGCACGAATTTAAATTAGTCATGTTGTGTATTGCACGGCTAGAGACGCAGTTGAAACGCTGTCACTAGATTGATATCGAGGAAAATACAAGGTGAAAACCAATTAATAACCCAGCTACAAATGCAATATGCAAACGATAAGAGAAAAAAATTATGGGGGATCGCGGAAATATTATTTAAAAACAAATCAACTTACGCGTTAAAGAATCGCGCGCTAGAATTAAGGACGTCTGTCTTCAAAGCCCTCAATTATTTAGTCACTATTCTGTTGAACACGCTCTGTTCACCTTCTTGCGTCTTTCTTCTTTCTGCAGGAAAGGAAAAACTTACGAAGTCAAAAAGTTAGGTGCGCTCTGTCCATCTTCTCTTGCGCTTTTCTTTCTGCAGCAAAGAAAAACTCAACAAGTAAAAAATTAGGTGTGCCGCAAAATGGGGGGGAGGGGGGCAAGTAGGGGGGCACAATTTGCGAATATGTGATTGGGCCCCATCTAGCTTCTCGAACCATGGACGGCACTGAGCAAATACGGTTGTTTGCGTTTCCTATTACATCTGCAAGCAAAAACACGCTAGTACGTACATTCTTTATTTGAGCTGCAGTCTAATTGCTAGACGTGTACTATTAAAGCACACGCTTGAAAGTGCTGAAATCAAACTTTTCCCTTGTTATCCTTTTATTTTTTTTATTTAGAATATCAGCAAAAGACTGTTTTGTCGCGCATAATTTAAGAAATAAACTAGAGTCTAACCAAAATCGACTTCACGTCGTATTGTTCAGGAAGAAGGTGCAAAGGGTACTAGCACGACTATATCTAAAGTCACCCTAAATACGCAACAATGTCGCCACGAGTGCAAAAAAGAAAAAGGAAGCACAACAAATGACGTGCAAAGCACATTTTATATATTTAAAGTAAACATTTGACAGAGATCTGTCTGGTTGGGAGTAATTAATATTGAAAATTTGAACACCAACCAAGCCCTTCTCTAGGGACCCAACGTTTCAAGGCCGATTCGGCCTCTTCTTCAGGGGCGACTACGGCTATGGCCGTTGAGGAGCAGTGTCTTTTTCTTCTACGGCGTGTGTCTGGTCTTCTCTTCTACGGCTGTGCCTTTTTCAATGAAGTGACGAAGCCCGTTCACATAGGCGGATGGTAACGCTCCGAGAGATCTATTGATGTTCTGTGGCGTTGTTTGAATATGCCATGATTCAAGGAACAGTCTTTTTCGAGGATTTCTCTCAACGTCAATGATGCATGCGTTTTCAAAGTCAATGCGATGGTCCTTGACGTCGCAGTGCTCAGCGACCGCGCTGCGCTCGTGATCGAACTTGCGCACGTCGTTTTTATGTTGACGGATTCTCTCTGCAAAGTTCTTCGTTTCGCCGATGTATGTCGCCGCGCAAACCCCGCAAGGAATCTTATATATAACGCCTTGGGCTTTTTCTTTACCAGGGCGATCTTTTGGGCGTGGCATGAGTCGTCCAAGGGTAGACACAGGTTTGTGTGCTAGTTGGATACCCTCTTTCGCAAGCACACGTGCCAGTGCCTCGCTTGTTCCGTTGATGTAGGGAACGCTGATGCGGGATGTTGGGCGGGAATTCGCACTTAACTGTTGCTGCACGTGTTGTTGTTTTCGGCCTACACGGCGGGCAACGCGATGGATGAAGCTGCTCGTGTAGCCGTTCTTTTTAAGGTCAGCAATGACGGTTTGTTCCTCCTTTTTTGTCTTCTTCTGATGAGCAGATGGTCTTTGCCCTGGTTAAGAGTGTCCTGACCACCGACGCCTTATGATTGGCTGGGTGGCTGGATTCAAACTGGAGGTAGCGTCCAGTGTGCGTCGGTTTTCTGTATACAGAGAACTTGAGCTCTTCCCTTTGCCGTTTTACTAGCACGTCCAGGAAAGGTAAGGTGCCGTCCTTTTCGCGCTCCACAGTGAACTGGATGGCCGGCTCGATGGTGTTGAGATGCGCCAGGAACCTGTCCACTTCAGACCTCTCCAGGACGCAGAAGCAGTCATCTACGTACCGTAAGAAAATCTTGGGTGGTGTGGATAATGACTGCAGTGCCTTCTGTTCAATAGCTTCCATGCAGAGGTTTGCCGTGGTGACGGAGATGGAAGCACCCATCGCGGTTCCACTGGTCTGCTTGAAGAACTCCCCCTAAAGCTGAAATATGTACTGTCGAGGCAGAGCTCCAGGAGGCGGCACAGTTCATCCACGCTGAGGTTCGTTCTGTCGCTGAGGTTTTTGTCTTTTTCTAAAGCGTTCCTAGCCGTGGCGACTGCCAGGGGAACAGGAACACTTGTAAAGAGCGAGATGACGTCGAACGATACCATGGTGTCCTCAGCGCTCAACTTTAATTGTGCAACCTTCTCTACGAAATCGCTGGAATTGCGCACGTAGGTCGTCGTATTTCCCACAAGAGGAGAAAGGGTGCGATGAAGATAGTTGGAAAGAGCACGAAGTGGCGAGGTGGTAAAATCTACAATAGGCCGAAGAGGAACGCTAGGCTTGTGAATCTTCGGAAGACCATACAAGCCTGGAGCAGATCCATTCCTACAGAGAAGTCGCAGGTGGAGGCTTCTTGAATCAGGGTGCTTCTTGAAAATGTCCGCTAGAACTTTGTTCATTCTCGCCTGGACTTGTGATGTAGGGTCCTTTGGCAGCTTTTTATAAGCGGAAGTATCAAGAAGATCGTGAACCTTTTTTTCGTAGTCATCACGGTTCAAGACAACAGTCGAGTTGCCCTTGTCGGCTGGAAGGAGCACAATCTTGTCATCTTCGCGAAGCGCTCGAAGTGCTTTTACTTCTTCTTTTGGTAGGTTGTGTTGTTGATGTTGCGGTATCTTAGACAAGATGCCGATCACCTTTTGTCGGGTTCGTTCACGAGAGCTTGGATTCATGTGCGCAATGCCGTCTTCAAGGGCTGCGACCATTTTTGGCAAAGGTGGCCTCGTTGTGGTCATGTTAAACCCATGACCCTTGGCTAACCGTGATGACTACACGTAGTTGTCTTCACGATCTTCTTGATACTTCCGCTTGGCAAAAAGCTGCCAAAGGACCCTACATCACGCTGTCCAGGCCAGAAATGAACAAAGTTCTAGCGGACATTTTCAAGAAGCACCCTGATTCAGAAACCTCCACCTGCGACTTCTCTTGCAAGAATGATCTGCTCCAGGCTTGTATGGTCTTCCGAAGATTCACAAGCCTAGCGTCCCTCTTCGTCCTATTGTAGATTTTACCGCCTCTGCCACGCAGCTCTTCCAACTGAGGCACCATCGCAATCTTTCTCCTCTTGTGTGAAAAGTACGACGACCTACGTGCGCAATTCAGGCGATTTCTGTGAGAAGGTTGCACAATTAAAGTTGAGCGCTGAGGACACCATGGTACTGCCCGACGTCATCTCGCCTACAAGTGTTCCTCTTCTGGCAGTCGCCACGGCAGAAACGCTGAAAAAGACAAAAACCTCAGCGAAAGAACGAACTCAGCGGGATGAACTGTGCCGAATCCTGAGCTCTGCCTAAACAGTACATATTTCAGCTTTAGGGGAGTTTCAAGCAGACCAGTGGAACCGCGATGGTGTCATCTCCGCCACTACGGCAAACCTCTGCCAAAGCTATTGAACAGAAGGCACTGCAGTCATTATCCACACCACCCAAGATTTTTTTACGGCACGTAGATAATCGTTTGCGTCCTGGAGAGTTCAGCGTGGGATACAGGTTCGGCGCATCTCAACACCATTCAGCCGCCATCCAGTTCACTGTGGAGCGCGAAAAGGACGGCATCTTACCTTTCCGGGATGTGCTATGGCAAAGGAAGAGCCCAAGCCTCTGCATACAGAAAACCGACGGGTCACTGGAGGCTACCCAGTTTGAATCCAGCCACCCAGCCAATCATAAGGCGCGTCGTTGGTCAGGACACCTAACCAGGGCAGCGCTATCTGCGTTCAGCAGAAGAAGACATTGCAAAAAGCGATAAACAAACCGTCATTACGACCTTAAAAAGAAAGGCTACACGAGCAGTTTTATCCATATCGCGTACAACGCCGTAGGGCCAGAAAGAAAAACACGCAGCAAATAAAGGCGAATTCCCCTCCCAACATCCCGCATCAGCGTTCCCTACATCAACGGGAACAAGCGAAGCGCCCGCGCGCGTGTGCTTGGTGAAGGATGTGGTATCCAACCAGCACACAAACCTGTGTCTACCTGACGACCTGGCGTTGTTCCGCGTGACTGCCCTGGTAAAGAAAAAGCCCAGCAGCAGGTATAAGATTCCTTGGTGAAGTTTGCGCGTGACATGCGCATCGGTGAAACGAAGAACTTTGCAAAGAGAATCCGTCAACATAATAACGACGTGCGCAAGCCCGATCACGAGCAGCGCGGTCGCTGAGCACTGCGACGTCAAGGACCATAGCATTGACTTCTCGAAAACGCATGCACGTTAACGTTGAAAGAAATTCGAAAAAGACTGTTCTCGAATCCGGCAGACAT
>JAZHYW010053589.1:0-48457 GCA_037355805.1 Ixodes ricinus
TTGATCGAAGATGAAGGGGCGCACCTCGGTGCCCCGGTGCGCACCGGTGCGGATGATCGAGGATGCTATCACTCACTCCCTTCAGTGTCACGTGGTAGGCGCTGTGGGGGCAAGGGGGAGCCTACAGCACTTCGCACGCGGACTTTTGGGATTTTCGCAAAGGGTCTATTTACGTGTCGTTCGGTAGCGGTGTTAAAAATGCAGCTCTCGGACAGTGCTGCACCGTTTAAAATGTCTTTCCTGTTTTTAAAAATTTCTTTCCCAACGTCTGCTCCAGCTTTTCTTGGCTCCTGAAACGCTAAAAAGAGACTGTCTTCTCACTCATCTTGTGCGTGTAGCCCGTTTGACAGCCAGGATTGTGGTAGCCGTTTCATCGCTGTCTCGCCAAGGGTATTTTATATTACCTTAAAGGGCAACTCTGCTTCCTTTTTTGTTTTTGAAAAAAACAATGCAGTCCTCTTCAGTATCACCTAGGGAGACCGCACGTCAAATATTACGACCTGGCTCTGTCTAAATGTTTCTTAAAAGGTCCGGCAAACTTTGCAGCTTGCCAAGTTGCAGAAATCGGTTGACTCGAGCGGGCGATGGAGACGCAACCAACAGTGCAGTCAAGGCTACGGTGTCGGCATAGCCAACATTGAGCTAAACGTCATCACCATGGCCCCCTTTTGCTTGTTTTTACTTTTTCGGACAAGTATAACCGGTGACGTCAGCAACGTTTCCTTTGGCGCTCAGCGATGTCCACGTGATTGGCATAACGCGCCTGCGCAACGCGCTTCTTAGGAGCCGTTCGGCCGCCCTGCCGTGGTCCCGCTGTTACCGCTGTCTCTCACGCCACAACCGCCATCGTCGTCTCACCATTTGTGATTATTGTCTCTCGGAGTTTCATCCACACTACGGACCCAGTGTGCGCAGACTCATGCCGCAGGTGTGCAGACGTCGTCGAATGTCGTAGACACCAAAACGTGGTGAACAGTGCAGCGCAGACGACACTTGCGCCTGGCACACGCCCGCCCCAACCCCGCCCGCCATTGCGTGGAACATCGCGTGATATCTCATACCACGTGATAGCCATGTTCTTGGCGGCCCGTGGCCAATGTTGCCGGACATCGCTGAAGTTTCGGTTTCGATTTATGTTTGTGTTTAAAATTAGATTTAAAATATATATATCCCATTTTTCGCGAAGCAAATGACGTAGTGTCTTTTATTGGGGCTTTTAGTGTTAAATCACTCATTATCCCGAAATCTTTGGAATTGAGCGGAGTTACCCTTTAAAGGGATACTACAACGAAATTTCGGCGCTTATTTTTTGGTCTATATGTGTTCAAAAGAGCAGTATCACATGGAACATACCAATATCTTGTTAAAAAATCTCGAAAAGGAATTTTAAAACAAAATAGACGATTAGCAAAGAGCACCTGGTGGATGTCGCTAACGCCTCGTTTGTAATGCTCGTCTAGGAACCTTGACAGCTAGTGACGGAGGTTGTCTCACATCCGGCCACGACGAGAGAAGGGGGAAGGAGGAACTCCCCTCTTCCCGAGAATCCCTTTTGTGTGTCGCAGAAGTCGCTATTGTCCCCCTACAAGGTTATAGATAGGGTTCTGCGTTTTCGGTTTCTATCTTTTCGAAATTTGGTGTACTTTTTTCGGTGTTTATTTTAAAATTAAAATGTCGGTTTTTTTTTCGGCGTATATTTATGCCCAAAAACTTTATCGGCTTTTTTCGGTGAAAATAAAATAAACACCAACCGGCACCGGATCAGATGATCATTGTAGCTTTGATATTTGTGATCACTCAAAGAATATTGGCACAGATACATTAAAAAGAGATGGAGACTTTATTTGCAAATGTGTGTAAATGTAAAACAAACAAGAAAAAAACACAGAAGTACAATCAAGTCGGATACAACCGCCATCGTCGTTTTGGCAGCCTATGGCAAAAAAAAAAAAAAAGAAAACATGGAATTTCACTTTTTGTACATCAGGATTACGTGATCTTACTATAGTACACACACATATACTTTTCCAGCTTCTCCTCGTTGATCCGCACTCTCTTTTTCCTGTTAATATGACCCTGAGCTTCGAGAATGCCCTCTCAACGCTAACGCTGGACACTGGCAGCCTGAGAAATGAAGCGCTGCTTGAGCCAAAATCGGCCAGTCAACCGATTGTGACCGCCAAAAGAGACACGGTGCGACGTTTTGAAGCACAACACAACATGCAGAGCTTGCATCAAGTCAGTCTTCCTTCCAACGATTTGGAAAACACGCTCGTACATGGCGAAGTCATGGGGCATTTCGGACTTCACGTTCCGATCGATGATGCGCACATTAAACCAAAACATTGTGATGGCATCCATGTATCCCATACATTCGGACACGTTTTGATAGACACTGTCGTTCCACTTTTTCGCCACAGCTCTGCGGTACGACTGGAAGGTCGAAGTGACCTTTTCAGGCTAAACAGAATTTTAGAAAATGTATTCGACATACTTTTGTCGGTTTTTATGGGTTTAAATCGTAAATGCCAAACCTAAAACTGACCTTTTTGGTTAAAACCGAATTTCAGAAAATGGATTCGGCGTACTATTATCGGTTTTTATTGGTTTAAACCGAAAAATCCGAACCCTAGTTATAGAAAATTAACCCATCACTCAAAATTCGTACAAAAGCAGCCGCTTCGGTGGCTGGAACGACTAGGCCATCCTCTCGACGTCAGCCTCGCTGTAGCCTTGCTCTGTCTCGAGACGACCTACGTCACGATTGCGTTGGATGTCATGTGCTCTAAGCTAAGCCTTCTCCGAGCGCTTGCCAGAGTGGGCCGCTTATAATGAAAAATACAGCCACCAGGATCATATTCAACCTATTTTTGAACACGACGGGAATATTTCAAATTTTGTTGAAGTATCCCTTTAATGCGCCTACTTTTACCACTCAAAAAGAAAGACTCACCAAATTCAAAACATTTATGATCAAACATACAAAAAGGTAGGAAATGGTCGTCAGCTCAAAAACACAACTATGAGGGCAATACCGAGACAACAAAAATAACAGTGTTTCGAACGGTTGCAAATGCCCGACACACTCTCGGCCCAACTTGGCCGTCTGCAGCGGTTTTCTACAGTTGTATTGCTTGCAGTGCCACCAGGTGCTGTTTACGCGTGCGGCCTTACACGCTCCCCCCATAGCCCCAGAGCAGTGAACAGGAGGAATTTCGGTCAGCTACTGGTCAATGTGGCTGGTGGCCAAAGAAGCAACGTTGGGAAGGTCGTTCCACCGAATGATTGAACACGAGCTCGGTGTCCCAGTTCGGCAAGGCACTCGGACGTTCTAGCACAAGATCGCATCCAACAATCGCAGCCACAGGCCGCGCGAGATGGCACTACCTGTCGAACCGAACTTCATTGCCCGGTGGGTATTGCTGAACCGCTCCAGTCCCAACCGCGGTGTAGTCCCAACACACTCATATTCTCGTACACTGAGGTGCCACTGCATGGTTCAGTAGCTCACGACTTAAAAAGTTCTAGCAGTTTCATGGTGCCACAAATGTTGCCTGTACTGCGAAGTGAGTTGTTCTTTTATTCGAGGGTGAACCTATGCCATGGCGACCACAGGCTTCTGCCGCACTTCTTGCCGCTGGGGAAAGATTTAGGTGTGACAAAGTCCCTCGATCCCACCTCCTGCGCTGCACAATCTTTATGGACATAAATTGTATTTCTAACTGTCATAATATCCCGAGAAGTGGCCCATCTAAAATTGAGAACCAGCGAGGTAAAGACGAGGGGTGGGCTAACTTTCTGAGGTTTCGTTAGAAGCGAGGGGCAACTTTTTAGACGCAGTGAACACACCGATTGGAGAAGCGTTCCTTGCACCGTAATGGCGGTCTACGCTTTGAAAAGTGGCCGCTTGAAACGAACGCGTTTGATCCGCAGTACCTGGTCCTGAACAACTGTGGGCTCATGTGCGGTGGAAGCTACGAGTCCATCCTTGACGAGCTGGGCAAGTTCGGAGACATCGAGGACATTGTGCTCATTCCGGGCCAGCAGTTTGCGTTCGTTGCTTTCCGGGACGTTGCGGACTGCGTCTCAGCTGCGGCGTTCCTGAGCACGAGGCCGCCGCGCCTCATCGCTGATGGATCGGTGCACCCCGCATTCGTGGACAAAGGTACGGACGCTTTTGGCATCTTACCGAGAAGCATCTATTGTTTGTTGTTGCCAATATAAGGAAGTTTCACATAGCATACGACAGACAAGCGTGTCCAATCACCCGCATGCGGGTGTCTTTCAATGCCATTTTGACAAATACATCTTTAGGTGGCTTTACAAATTGTGCGTATTTTAGATGTGAGCTCGACACTTTGATTTACTCATCACAACCATATTGTTTTCCTATATGTGTGTTGTGCATGTTGTATAATCTTGAACGTGCTTCATATCGAGGCTTCAGTCGTTCTGAGACGCGGAATAGTAAAGCAATATTATATTATCTTTATATACTTCCGGTTCAAAATCTCGCCAGATGCCATGTTGATGTACATTCACCCTATGCCAGTGCTTCCCAAGCTCTGCTTCCCTGCAACCAGTCAGGAAAATAAAATATTGCATCGCAACCTCTGGCTCACATAGAAAGAATAAAACACTGAAATGGACAAAGGAACAGGCACTCACAGTTCTTTCAATGAGCAATGACACATTTATATGATCATTGCTCGTTGAAAGAAGTGTGAGTTTCTGTCCTTCGTCCATTTCAGTATTTTATTCTTTCTATGTAAACTAAAGTTTATCCAATGTAGCTCTGCTATGTGTACGTCAACCTCTGGCTTGTCGCTATGCCACAAGCTTTTTCAGTGCATGTGCAAAAAATTGATGTTGAACTTCTCTTTTTTTTGCAGTTAATATGAATAAAAGCATATCAGCTGGGCTAGAAACTATCGTAAAATGCACATGCCAGCAGGAATGACTGTTCCTAACTACTTGAAATCAGTTTGTTTGTTAGAGCGCACTGTCGCAAACCAAGGGCAGAGTTTGGACACCTGAACTCATTGTACCGGCTCGACGTTGAGCTGTGACCTGTACTTTGTTTTTATTGATGCCACTGTGAAGAAGGCTACTTATTTCCTTTTTTTCTTTTTCAAGTTCCTGAGTTGCTTTGCGAACCCCTTGGGGTCGCGTCCACAGTTTGGCTTACACTATGTTGTTTTATGCGTGGAGGAGTGTTTTCAAGCTTGCTTGAGTTCTTTAGAGCTGTGATCAACTGCGTCTTCCAGAATAGACGGGGACACTAAAGAGCATTGTTTGGTACTCGATTTTTATACTACTGGTCTTCATTCGTAGTGCAGATGGGCCGGTGATCGAGAGGTTGACCCATCGGCAAACCATAGGTAACTCTAGCGGTCCAGACCAGATGCCAAAGCTTCAGAAAAACCATAATTTATTCAAAAGTTACGAGCAATTTTCTAATAATTTTGGTTTATTTGTGCAGTGAAAAATGTGTGGTCAATATTTTGCGGGACACCCCGTGGTTTATTTGAAGACCATGGTGACACTTGCAGTGCCGGAGCACAGCAGCTGCGGGGCCCCCTTCTCGGAGTGTCCCCGGGCCTGCGGCTGGTGCGGGAGGCCGTGGACGAGGCTGAGGAGGCGTTGCTCTGGCGTCTCGTTTCCTGGGACCAGGACTGTCGCAGTGAGTGCCAGGACCGAACGCGGCAGCTTTCTCAACAAAACTTCGTCCTGGCCACTGTGTAAGATATATATAGGTGTGGACACCGAGCACGCCGCAGCTGCCAGACAAGGTCCTCTCTTTGCTCTGGTTGCAACCGGCAAGACACCAAGTGACTTTGATAATCGGCTAGATGTTGCCTGTTGCGGGCCCGGTTTCCCACGCTTCCGTATTGAAGACATGCTTGTTTTGAAAGTTGATTTTCTGGTGTGCCGTGTCATGAAGAAACTCGGCACCTCCGCTACGTTTTGTGCTGTTTGGTTAGCAGATATGCTGTCGGGATGGGCTACTGGGGCGTGCACCTGTAGAACTTCATCGGGTCAATTGCGTCGCAGCATTGCCGTGCTGTGTGTCCGCACCTATATACCTTACACTGTTGTCCCGGCAGACCTGCACCTCATGTTGAGAGGTACGCTTGACTGTGACGAGCTGTTGGAGTTGGTGTGCTGCGGTTCCCATCCGGGAAAGCGTTAGAGTGTCTGTACACTTTTTACACAGGGGTTCGTTCCAAGTGTCTAATGACACGGTTGCAACAAACTTTAAATTTGATGTTTTTACAAAGTGACTATATTTAGTTCACTATTTTATACAATAGGAACATGCACGCGGACTCAGGTTCAATCCACAGCATGAGCAAACTGTTTTTTTTTCTTTTTTAACATTTTGCGATATTGAACATAAAAAATAAAATAAACACCAGCAAGTAAAAATCACCCGCACACACGAAAAACAAAAACGCTTATTAGCAAGTTATTGTTATGATGCAGTTTTACAAATCAAGGTTCACAGTTACACAAATTGATGCACTTGTTTTTAAATCAAATGGGATTGTGCTCATTTACAATAAGGGTGTGCAGTTTGTTCCAGTCAGTGATGCAAAATACTAAGGGAGAAAAAAGGAAAGTGTGAGTACGGCACAGAATTGGTTCAATTTTTCAGGAATTATCTAATCTGGATGATATAAAATTGGCAGCCCGGCAGTAAGCAGATTGAAAATTGGGATCTGAGTATAATATGCATCTTGAAAAAAACACAATGGGGCGATTGTTTGTCTTTTTCCTGAAAGAGGAATAATTATGTTAGTTTTTAAAGCAAAGACACTAGTTTCGGATGAATAATCACTGCATATAATCACTGCAGATAATCACCTGGCTGCTTTGTTCTGAATAGTTTTGAGCCTTGAGATTAGGTAACTTAGGTGTGGCTTCCAAATGATGCTTGCATATTCTAATTTTGGGAGGAGTAATGTTTTGTATGTAAGTAGCTTTGTTTCAATGGGAGCTAGATATGATGTTCAGCTAATGAAACCAGGTGTTTTTAGTGCGCTATTTGTTATTTGCTCGATGTGCTCATTCCATGATACACGCCTAAATGCTTGTACAATGATATGTGTTCTAGTGGTTGTGAAAGTAATGAATACTGGGTTAGTGTTTTAGTGGAGGATTTAGTTACGGACATTTGTTTGTATTGACGAGTGTTAATGTTCATCTGCTATTGGGAACACCATGAAGATATTGTATTTAAATCGTCTTGAATATTGTGATTATTAAGTGTATTAATTTTCCGGTAAATAATGCAATCATAATTTACCAGATAGCCATTATAGCCGGATAGCGAATAGTCTAATTGTCAATTTAATTGATGATGGTATGTCATTAATATATATTAGAAACAATAGAGGCCCAAGTACACTACCCTGAGGGACACCTGATACAACAGTAACGAGACCCGATGTTGACTGGTTTACTCATATAAACTGTATTTTATTTAACAGAGAAGAAGATATCTAGTTTATAACAAATGGATGTATCTGAAGATGTGAGAGTTTGGGAAGAAGGCAATGAGGAGGAACTGTGTCAAATGCCTTGGCTGAAATCGATAAAAAATTATATCTGTCTGAGCTGTGAGATGAGTATTGAAGTGAAGGTCAGTAACAAATTCGAAAAGCTCGCTATTACAGGAGTGACTCTTTCTAAAACCATGTTGGTTAGTAAAAGTTACGAGCGATTTTCGGAAACTTCAACGGTAAAATGGCAGACGACAGAGCCCACGAATACACAGGGCTGAATGGCACAAACTGCCGAGAATGGGCCCCATTTTCCCGTGGAAAGTTTACCAAAACTTTGACACCTAGTCTGGGCCGCCAGCGACACATCTAGGCAAAAATTGGGCATCTGGCAATGCATACCTTATTTTTGCAATGAAAAAAAAAAAAAGGTAAATTTTTTGGGGACACGTTGTCCACTGGACGGGGCACGAACGTGCCGAAGTTTGTTTGGACGTAAGGTCGAGGGTCGAGCCACGTCTTGCCTCTCTGACGACGCAGCCCTGAAGCAGCGCGAGGTGAGGCACTTGGCTACGCCTTGACTACGGGCTGCAAGGGGTGCGCAAGGACGCCCCTCTCGCCGAACCCATCCCCGAGGAGTGTGCGCCCCTCCTCGCCAGGCTCGTCAACTCAGGCCGTCTGAGCGGGCTTCCTGACCAGCTCACCGTCACGCGCTACCTGCCGGGCCAAGGTGAGGTCCAAGATCGCCTTTGCTCGTGCGTTTTGCCGGGACTTCTAGCACCAACCGCCAGGATTGCGACGTCGTGCGACAGCGCTGGTTCCTCCGACGTCGGCTGTTGCGACTTTGGTACCACTTTTGACATACGGGAGGGATGGGACACCGACGAACCAGTCCGAAGACGCGTTTCGGGCACCATACGCATGCTTTGATGACTCCACGGTCCTTACATTACCTGGTCCAAAATCTTTTTTGTTGTGCCGTGGGAAAGATTTTGCTAGGGACAAACTGAGGCACCGGAGGTGCGCCGCTGACGTCAGGAGCCGACCAATCGGATCGCGCGAGGAACCCGACGGGCAGACGGGACATGGAGAAGTCATCGTGGAAAAAGTCGCCAGATGCGTCTAGTACTCTTTCAACAAAACCCTGCGGACCTGTCGAAAAAAATGGATGATTGGAAACGCCATTCATGCTGAAGACCTCGCTGTTGTATTATCTCTAAATTAATTGAAATGCCGCATAAAATGTGTGCTACATCTACTTTAATGAAAAATTGCCATACTTTTTTTTTTTTTTTTTGCAAGGATCAGCATCATTTGTGGTGTCAAAATGTCTTAGGGCAGAAAGCACCATAATTTCCAGATCAGTAAGTAGTTTATTCAAGTACCATGGCGACTTTGGAGGCGATGGCGAGCGGGCGAAGGCAGGCGAGTAATTGCACTACCCTCTCACTCTCTCCAGCGTCACGTGGGGGCAAGGAGGAATGTACAGGAATTCGCGTGCGGCGTTTGTGCATTTTTGCGAGGTCTATTCCTTTGCCTCGTGTCACGTTGCACATCTTTTCAATAAAGTGCCTTTTGGACTGTCGCACCTTCGTAGCGTTTGCGGTGACGTGATTGCTGCGCCATTTGCGCTAAACTGCACCTGAGGGCTTACCGTGCTACACCCTAAACTTGATTGAACTTGATTAAATATTGCAAATATAGTGGCTCAGGCCCTGCTACATGTCCGGATCATTAAAATAGGCTTGTGCGAATTTTCTGAACTTCCGATTTTAGCCGCCAATGTCTTTATCAGTGTTAAACACTGTCAGTACTTGGTATTTTTGCACTCATATGTTCCTATACTTCGTTTCAGCTTGGGTCCAGACGCAGGCGATGCTACAAGCGCGAGCTCCGGGCTTTCAGCGTCCCTGCCAAGCACGCGCGTCGTGCAATCCAAGCACTGTTCTGGGCAACACGCTCGCGCTCGTAGCATCGGCTGCGTCTGGACCCAAGCTGAAACGAAGTATAGTCTGCTCTGGCATGCAAGTTAGCTTTGTTGAGTGCGCTTCTCACCGTGCACTTCTGTACCGCAGTGAAACGGTAACTGCGAAGTAAGCAGAGCAATTTTGCTTATCTTGCTTCGCCTCAGTGCATCTGAGTGCTAAAGGGAAAGTATTCCCCCAGAGCAGGACGTTAAACACGCAAGCATCGGGTATGTTAAAACAAGGAACTTCATCAGTATAAATGTTACGGCTGTAGTAAAAATTTTTGAATTATACTGTGGCTATTAATTATGAAAGACTCCGGTATTCTAGCAACATCTTTTTCAAATTCAAGATTTAGCGAGCGTACTCGCAAGAAACTTTATACGAAGTGCTCTATAGGTTTAATTTTATTTAAACTCTATTGTTTAGGTGTCACCTTTATATATGTTTTATCCGTTCAAGGTACAGTCAATAGAATTAACTAAAATTAAATTAGTTAAAGCTGTAGAAGGAAGCTTGGGAATAACCTGAATAACTTTGGCTGGCTTGTTTTAAGAGGGCATGCTTATTGTTTACCTGCCGATGTCTTATGAGGTTCTACGTTCAAACTGTCATTAATTTTTAGAATTCAACGACTAAAGTATTATTTTTTTTAAATCTGTATTAAGAATTTCTGTTTTTTACAACCTTAAGAACTGAAACATCAATTTGTGTGCTCAAGATTATTAAGGCGAAAGCCTTACTAGTCCCATTACGCAAAAAAGCGGCGTCGTTGTGCCCGAAAGATGGCCATAAAAATATGCCATCAAGCATGCACCGCTTACGCTCAAGTGTGGGAGCGTGATGTCACTGCCGAAGCGCTCTGTGTGAAAGGTGCGCTTCAGTCTTTGGCTGTGCCGGTTGTGTGCTTCTTCGTGCGATGGACTGTGAAATGACCGGGGGGATCGGTGGCCGAGTGGGCTAAAGCGCACACCCAGCTCGACGCGCGTGGAGCGAAAGCTCGCGCTGCAGAACTCAGGGATCCTGGGTTCAAGCCCCACCCCTGCCCGTTTCGATCTGGATGAGCATCGTACCGGCGTGCGGTCGTGTATCACTACTGCGTGGTGCACGTTAAAGACCCCAGGCTAGCGGTTGTACCGCACTGGCTAAATTGCTCATCTACAGCGAGTGACTCGTCGCAACTTTAAATGGCTGACCAACAACACGCTGTATAAATATCCCCACAACCCAATTTTTTGTGAAATGACCCCCTCTACATCTATGGCTTCGACCAGGCACGTAGCCAGGATTTCGTTTCGGGGGGGGGGGCCCGCCCATGACAAAATGCTGTATGAGGGGGAGGGGGGAGAGGAGGTTCCAGCAAAATGAAAGATTTCGGGGGGGGGGCCCGGGCCCCATGGGCCTCCCCCTGGATACGTGCCTGGCCTCGACGTCAGTGGCAATGTCTACATCTACAACGGCTTCCGCAGGCAAACGTGGCCACCCACGTAAATACGCCACGACCTCCTTAGGTGTCCTCTAGGCGTCGTTCTCGACATCATCCTAGACGTTGTCCTTAAGGTTGATCCGGATGTCATTCTTGACGTCGTCCTCTAGGACGTCATCCTCGACGTCGTCCTAGACGCCGTTTTTGAGGTCGTCCGAGAGGTCGTCCTCGATGTCGTCCTATACGTTGTCTTAGACGTCATTCTTGACGTCATCCTCGACGTCCTCCTAGATGCCGTCCTTGACAGTGTCCTCGATATGTGCATGGCAACGCAGATGCTTTCGCATTCCTACACGTAAGCAGTCTTAAGTGTCCTCATATAATTTTATCTAACATTATTTTAGTGGAATCGGCTATTAGGTTTACATCTTATCTTGTACCTAAAATGACCATTCACAGCAGTCTATGCTGTCCTTCATCAATCCGCATCTTGTTGCTGTGCCTAGTGCTTCTATGTGCAACTGAACGGCTAGTTCTGTGTTTAAGGAAATCAAACCTGCCGTTGCACAGCTGTGTGAGGCAAGGCGTGCATGTTTTTTAGTTGGATACCGTAAAATCCCGAGAGATAGCCCACCTAACATCAAGAGCAAATCGGGTGAAAATATGGAGTGGGCTAACTTTCGGTGTACAATCAAGAAAAGTTTTAAAAAATTGCTATTTTTAGGTTGTGTCCCTTCGAAGCTTGTTGGAACGAGAATACAGCGCAAACGAACGACGGACCAGTAGAAGAGTACCATAAAAAACCCGCGAATAATACAAAACAATTTGAGGACCACGAAAAAATTATCCGCGTATAATACGAAACAAAATCAGGACTACGAAAATATTCCGCGTAAAGTACGACCCTGGAAGTCTTAAGAAAAACGTTTATTTGCGTCATAATTGAACCTTAATCACTGTCATCACGTCCGGCAGACTCCTTGTCCGACGCCTCCTCCCGAAGGCAGTAGTAGTCTTCAGTGCCGTCGAGCGCATTTGAAATCCCGCACTTGAAAGAACGAGCGACAAGCGAGCGCCGACGAAAGAAATCCCGGCGCGGCGCATAAAGCGAGTAACCCAATGTCGCCTCGTCAAAGTTCTCATGCAGCCGCTCGGTGTTTACGGCGAGGTGCCGTTCACGTTGCCCTTTTACAAAGTTAGGGCGAAGTGCCGTTCACGTTGCTGTTTTACAAAGTCGCCCAGACTTGCCTCGACGTCGGCGAACACGCCATTCTTCGGGCTCCTAAAGCTTTTTCTCGTTCCGTTGCACGCAAACAGAGCTTGCTTTTGTCGTCTCCATCCGCGGATGCTGCCCTCATTTACGGCGAATTGTCGTCCGGCTGCCCTGTTGCCGATGCCTTCTGCAACCAAAAGAACTTTTTTTTTTGAAGGCGGACGATTATTCTTTTGAGTAAAGCTATACGCATTTCGGAGTGCATTTCGGACGAGATGGCTATACGCACTCCGCGGAGAACTCATGCCCGTCGGGCCTCCCTTTCGAACGGGCGCGTGTATCACTGGGGAGCGTGTTAACCCAGCCCCCGCCTGCGTTCACGCCGCTTCGCGGCGACAGTATTGGCTGTTAATTACAAAACGTAACCAGCACACGCCGCTTCGCGGCGTCCGGCCGGCAACCCAAGCCCCGCTGTCCCCGATCGCACCTCCGGAAAGGGAGTCCCATTTAATTCTGCGAAGTTTCGTCGCCAACATTATCGCAAAAAGAAATGTCGTAAACATTGCAATATGCCTCAATAAAACAAAATGAAAAAAAAAAAAAAAGTATGCCCACCGGGGATTGAACCAATACCACCTAGAACACAAGGCCTGCGCGTTTCCTCCTCTAAACGTCATCACTAGTAGATCCCTGCAGCGCCCCCTAGCTAGCCCGGATGAGCTCCATCGTCTGCTACATCGTCTGCTCCATCGCCTGCTCCATCGCCTGCTCCATCGCCTGCTTCAGTGGTCCTGCTCAGAACGAGCTCACATTGCTAAGACCGGCAACCTTGATGGTGTCGCATGCACGTTGCAAATGAACTGTGGTAGCCCGTTATCAGCTCGCGCTAAGCAGTCGGGCACGCAGCTGTGACCGCCAGTAAATGCGACGTAGTTCCTCCGAGAATTCATGCGAGCGGCTGCGAACGCCTCTAGAGGACTCGGAGTCTACGTAAGCAGACGCTTTGCGAGCCCCGTTTCGTCACCCCAACAGCTGAAACAATTCATTACGGTCAGTCTGCTTGCGAAGCGGAATCGACTGATCGCAACTGCAACGACAATCAAATAACAACGCGCGCATAAACAAAGATAGAGCAGTCTATTTAGCGGTCTCAAACGCCACTCAGGGGATCGCACGAGTTTGGAGCGCATATGGGAAGCGGAAGAAAGGCGTTTAGCTGCTCGAACTACGTCGTAAGAGGTTACTGTTGATCCGTTACAGACTGCGCCGTCACAGTTTCTTACCTAAATAGGTGATCATTAAAACGTGCGCAAACAACATGTTAAGCTTACCAGAGCAAGCGCACCAGCCGCTGCAGCATAGCAAAAACAAAAAGTAACGAGAAAATGACCGTGCAAACATTTTCCGATCTCTGTAGGAAAGATGGGGTCCCCTTCTCAGACGAAAATAAAGAGAAATGGGGAACGCGTAGCGAACAACGGCGAATAAAACAAAAAGTTAGCAGACGATAGAAAGATACAAATCACCTAGCAAAACACTCCTTCAACGACGACAATCAATGCGGCGCTTATGGAAAAAAATAAAAATAAAATGGAAAGCAGCAGCATAAAAAGAAGCTTCGATTCTTTCTTTTTTTTTTTGCAGTTGTTTGTTTTAGTTTAATTTAAATGCTGCAGCAACTTAATTACTCACGTTTGTTCGGTCTTCGGGAAACGGAAGAATGATTTTCTAACACATCGCAAAAACTTGTGTTTGTAGTGGTAGGCGGCACATGACATGCCTGCCATCTCCAAGTATGCGCTGGTGTATGCCCGAAGGCGACCGGTTGATCAACCAACGATGACCCATAGCAGACGTTCCGGCGTAGACAAATAAGTTCGAATATAAACGTGTAACGAGCTTGCCTCTTTTAATATATTTAATAAATAACAAAAAGCACATATGAAGATTTCGGATTAGAAACTCAATCCAAGGCGAAAATAGGAGGTCATCGCAGACGACAGCGGAAGAAAATAACAACAACAAAGTTGCAGACAGCCCTCAAGATGTCCGGGCGCAGCGTAGCAGACGGACTGGCGGTAGTAAGCCCCGAAGTGAAGGAAAGAGAGCAAAAGCTAAGCCAAACAAGGCAAAACAAAACACGCGATGGGTTGAGCCTCAAGTAAACAAAAAGGAAAAAACTAAACAAAAACGAAACATAAAAGCAGGAGGAAGAAAGAACGCGACGGCGTAGCGGCTCCTCAAAGATAAAAAGAAAGTAGACTTGGAAAATTGGAAGGAGTTGCTGACGCTCCAACGGGTGCCGGCTCATAGATAGAAGACGACGAAGACGTTAGTCGTCCTGGCGCTTTGCGCACCGCATATAGCGTGACCGAAATCACCTTTATTTGCACTACGACGCTCTCCTCGTTTTCTTTTATTTTGGACGCGCAAGAAGTCTGCTTTTCTTGTAACTCCGCTTTTATTAATTTCAGTAATAGCGTCAGATTTGCATGTGCACAATCGACTTCTTCCAGAGCAAACTAACATCGCAATAACGTACGTGGTTCGAAATAGCCTTTTGCTTTTTCATCATATTTGCCTATTCGACAAAACGGTTATAAGCAAGACATTCATGAGAAATGGGAACTGCAACAACGAAACGAATTGATTGATAAGAACAGTAAAGTTGAAACGTGGTTACGTTCAAAAATGTTCGTACATTGCCCTTTTTTGAAGAAACAGTGCGAAGGTACATTCGTGTTTTGTCTCGCTTACATAAGTTGTGACAGAGTGTTTTCTTCGGGAGAGCCCCAAAATTGCACCCTGAAAGCTGTAACATCTTTCCCACGCAAAGAAAATGTCGTTCACTTATGAGGTGGCACCTAGTTTTTAACATTCAAAGCAGCAAATACCCGTGACAATTTTTTTTTTTTTCATTGGTCACCTCGCACGGAAATAGGCAAAACCTATGCGTTGCGGAGAATTCGTCTGCTAGCGGAGGCTCCGAGCTCGCCATGGGCGATGGGTTTCGCCCGAGCTTCGCGGGGCCCCTACTCTCGTCAAGCTTCGGGGTGTTTGCCGCTTGGGGCGGGTCGGGGATCTACTAACGAAACGTCATGCGCAGGCCTTGTGTTCTAGGTGGTATTGATTGAACCCGCGCCCACTTGCGTACAAAGCGGACGCCATAGCCACTGAGCTATGCCATCGCTGAAAAAAACTCGTTGTGGCCATTCGTTTTATACGAGTTTAGCGGAGTGCGTATAGCCATCTCCTCCGAAATGCACTCCGGAGTGCGTATAGTTTTACTCTATTGTTTTTGCGCCGACGCCATTGCTGAGCCTGACTGTGGACGGATGGTGGCGCTGGTGGCGCCTCGGACATTGTGATTTTAATGATGATGATAGCTGTTTCGAGCGCCTTATTGCTTCGGAACCGAAACTATGTCAAACAGCGTTAGATCGCGCCTCATCGAAGCTGAAAATTGTTAGGACCCGCATATAATACGAGCCGCAAATTTTACATAGCAAAATTTACAAAAAATAATACAACCTCGTATTATAATTGGGTTTTACGGTATACAAAACACTACTATTACTAGTAGGGGGTTATCTTTCGGTGTTTAAAAGAATATAGCAAATCAAGCCAAAAATAGGGTGGGTTATCTTTCGGGGTGGGGCATCTCTCGGGATTTTACGGCAGGCCAACACACAAATCTTAGCACATAATATTCTCAGTGGTACAAATAAAAATGAAGTGTGTGCTTGTGCTCCAAAGTATTTTTTCCCGCTCCATATTTGATTTTCGGCTGCTCCAAAAGGTGTCACAAAATGGCTCGGGTCAATCGCATCACTGCACTTGACATGACGCCCGAGTCGGACGATCGTTTTTTGTAGCGTAAGCTACACTGGCCGAGGTTGAGCAGTTTCGCGTGGCTCCTGGAGAGCCGTGCTGCGCATGCGCGAGGAGCAGTGACGTCACACGTGTCGGTCCCTGATGCACGCGCTGCGCGCATGCACCCGCTCGAGATTATGGCTCGCGCTGTCTGGTTGTTCTGGGCGGCAGCTTGGTTGCTTGATACATAACAACACGGCGCACAGCTGGCCAAACCAACGACGGGCATCTGGCACGCCCCAGCGGAGGACTGATGATTAATTTGGACCACCTGGGGATCCTTTGACACGCAACCGAAAGCTCGGTTACCACGGCGCCTTTTCTGCAATAAGAAGAGCGGAGAAGCTTAACTCATCGGATCCCGAAGTAGTCAGATAATGCGTATACCGCGTGTGTGTCATTGAAGCAGCAGTAAGCATGATAATTAAGCTAATCCTAGACAACCAGGAAAGCTAAGAATAACCAGCTGAACCTAAGCTTACGCTACGTATATCCTGGCATAGCCGAGCTAAGCCACTGTTAGTTTTTTTAATATCTATCTGAACCAAAGGCCTTCTGACGGTTTTGTGCCGGGTCCAGGGATACCCCCGCACGTGGACAGCCACGGCTCGTTTGAGGACGGCATTGTCTGCCTGAGCCTGGGCTCCCCTGTGGTCATGGACTTTCGGCACCCAGACGGAGACCGTGCGGCGGTCCTCCTGCCCCCCCGCAGCGCTCTGCTGCTCCACGGGCCCAGCCGCTACATCTGGACCCACGGGTAGGTGGCATGGCACTGACCTCAGAAAACTAATCGTTTTGTATCTATATTTAGACAACGGAAAGTACAGTAGACTCCCTTTAAGACGAACACGAAGGGACCTTGAAAATTTGTTCGACTTATCAGATGTTCCGCCTTAACAGAAGTGCCTAATTATCATGCTGGGCATGTCTAGATTGCTGTTGACCAATAAACACAGAATGAAAAAGCCTGCAATGAAGAGATACTTAAAAGGGACATTTATTTGGCTCCATGCCAAAAGAAGAAAAAATAATGTTTCACACACCACTGGTGGGGGAACCGATCCATTCGGTAATTTTTGACTGCCGCCTCCTTTGTGCAAATCGGTGTCCAGCAATAAAAACGACATGTGGCCCATGTTCCTGGGACACATCTCATTATTGAACCTTAATCACTGTCATCACGTCCATCAGACTCCTTGTCCGACACCTCCTCCCAAAGGCAGTAGTCTTTACTGTCGTCGAGCGCATTTGAAATCCCGCACTCCCGGCGCCTCCTCCCAGAGGCAGTAGTCGTCACTGTCGTCGAGCGCATTTGAAATCCCGCACTTGAAGAAGCGAGCGAAAAGTGTGCGCCGGCGCAGTGAAAACCGGTCGCGGCGCATTACTCTAAGCGAGTAACCCAATGTCGGCTCGCCAAAGTTCTCATGCAGCAGCTCGATATTTATGGCGAGGTGCCGTTCACGCTGCTCTTTTACAAAGTTACGGCGAGGTGCCGTTCACGGTGCTCTTCTATAAAGTCGCTGAGACTTGCCTCAACGTCAGCGAACGCGCCATTTTTTGGGCTCCTAAAGCTTCTTCTCGTTCCGTTACACGCGAACAGAGCTTGCTTGTGTCGCCTCCATCCGCGAATGCTGCCCTTATTTACGGCGGATTGTCGACAGGCAGCACTGTTTCCGATGTCTTCCGCAACCAAAAAACTTTTCTTCTGTAGGCGACCGACGGTTGTTTTCGCGCCGACGCCATTGCCGAGCCCGATTGTGTACAAAAGGTGGCGCCTCGGACATTTTGAGTTTAATGATGATGATAGCTGTTTTGAGCGCCATACTGCTTAGAAACCGAAACTACGTCAAACAGCGTTAGATCGCGCCTCATCGAAGCTGAAAATTAGAAAAAAACTCGTGTTATATGCGGATTTTTACGGTACATCTGACATACACCTCGGCCGGCGCATTGCGCGGCGTCGCCGTCGGTGCAGTGCCATCGCGAAGGGGAGCTGTGAAAGTTCGGGTTATCAAAATGCGCGCGCGAGCGGTTCGTGTTAAGCGATTTTTTTGCATTGCGTCTATGGGAAACCAACCAAATGTTCTTACTTTGTTCGGCATATCCAGGAATTCCGCTTAAGCGAGGTTCGCCTTAACGGAGTCTACTGTATGTACTCCCAGCAGGTGTCTGGGGTCTCCTCCGTGAGACGGGAACTTTTGTTGGTGCAGGTACCACCGGGTCATTCCAGGCCGAAGGAGACGCAACAAGTTTTTTATGTCTGGGATATGTTCCAAAAAATTATTTTGGATAAAAAAGCCTCTGAAATCCAAGAAAAGCATTTTTTACAGCAAAGTTGTTTGTGGCTAGAGTTTCGTAAATTTTTCGTGTGCGTGAGCAAGAACTTTACGCTCGCACCGCCGCACGCGCATGCCTTTCCCGTATAAAAGATTCGAAGTAAATAATCAAAATAAAGTGTTGACGAACGCGCGTGCAAGATGCCATTTGTTTTACGCTTTTGCTTCAGTACAGTTACTGCTGCAGACGCCGGGGCACGTGCGGCCTGTGGAACACCATTCCCTGCATCCTCCTTGATGCTTGGATAATCTAGCAATATGTCTATTCAGTAGATCAGTTATCGATAGGCACCATTTTCAAGATCAGTAGACTCTCAGGTAGATACTAAAGGTTTCTCAAGGACTTGTTGATGTGTGACCCACGTCGGCCATGTCTACGCTTGCACCGCCCTCCCTTTGTCGTCCTTCATCACCCCCATTTCTTCCCCACCTTTTCCTCCTGGGAGGCGGCCCTTTCCGGCACAGAGCTCGATGACCAGCAGCGACTGGTTGAGCGAGCCCGCCGAATCTGGCGGCCAACGGAGCCCTGGACTAAGGGCACCGACCAGAGACCGCAAGGTCCTTTCACTTTATCGATTAATAAAGTTTACGATGATGATGATGAGCGATTGCATGCCAAGTTTCCTTCCCTTCCTCTCTCCCGGGATGGCGGTCCCGTCGCGCGTGTCTACTTTCCGCCGGGTAGCAGTACCGTCGCGCGTGTTTAGTTTCCGCCGGCTCCTCTGGCCAGGTCTGTGTTGTGTACTAAACACTTTCGCTGGTCATACACCTTCACAAAATAAAATAACTCGTGATATTTTTTTATGTTTTGTTGGTATTATGCTTTAAATACCTGGAATTTGCATAAAACCCATGTGGTTAAGAGATTCATTGCGACAAAACGGTTGGGTTCCGCACAAATTTAAATGGGTGCCTAAAAAAAAAAGGAAAAAAAAGCTCCTCTTTTATGTTTTTCTTTTCTCTTAATTCCCTGGATTTTTTTTTCCGCCTTTTACATTCTGTTTTTTTTTTGCTTTGCTTAGGCGAAGGCTTCTCTGCTCTCTTTCTTATCTCCTTGCGCGCGGCGCGCAACCCCAAAACCAAACTGCGCTGTGCAAAAAAAAAAAAAAGTTTTTTTGTTGTTGGTTTTTTTTTTGTTTCTTTCTTGGTTTTGTGGATTTTTTTTTTTGCCGCTTTTTGCAAGCTGTTTTGTTTTGCTTTGCTTTGGCGAGGACTTCTCCGCTTTTCTTTCTCCTAACGCGCGACGGAAACCCAAAGCCAAACTGCGCTGTGCAAAAGAAAAGAAAGCTCCTTTTTATGTTTTTTTTTTTCTCTTGGTTCCCTGGATTTTTTTTTTTTTTGCCACCTTTTGCATGTTTTTTTTTGCGCTTTGCTTAGGCGAGGGCTTCTCCGCTTCTCTTTCTTATCTCCTTGCGCGCGGCGCGCGACCCAAAGTCCAAACTGTGCTGTGCAAAAAAAAAAAAAAAAAAAAGCTCTTTATGTTTGTTTTTTTGTTTCTGTCGGATCTTTTTTTATTTTTTTTAACGCCTTTTCCAAGGCGTTTTGTTGGCTCACGCTGCCCACGCATTCGCGGCCTCGCTGCACTAGGATAGAAAAGTGCGTTCATTTCGCGCGCCTGGGGGTGGGGGTAAAAATTCTTGACATCCGAGTTAGGGGTGCATTTAATACGCGAGTAAAAAAAAAAGTCGAAATTTTGAGAGCCGACTTGGGGGGTGCGTTCATTATGCAAGTGCGTTCATTGTGCGAATAAATACGGTAGTTTGTGAGAGAATGAGGACAGCAGGCTGCTCTTTTTAATTGCCCTTGGGTCTAAATCACCAAACACGTGCTGGATGTGTCTGTTGAATGTGGGCGCTAAATTGCCAAACAAGTGCCAGAGTTCAGCTTCACTTCTCATTGTCTAGTTTTGATGTGGCATCTTTGGCTTAAATCTGGCACTTCGGCAGTTACGTGGCGAACCAGAGAAAATCCACGGGGAAGATAACGAAAAGTACCTTGGCACCAACTGACGCCTCGGAGCAAAACCTTATTAGGCCCAAGTTGGGCCGCTGAGATTGCCGAACTTGGCCCGAGTTAGACGTTCTTCTGGTGCGCTGCCTGGTGTGCCTTCCCGACATCACTAAAAAAATACGCCTTGGTTTTTGCAGGATTGCATCGCGCAAGTCGGACGTGGTCCCTCGAACGGAAATTCCGGGCCAGGGGTTGACCCTTTCCCAGCGGGGCGTCCGCATCTCCTTCACCTTCCGGCGGATACGACGCGGAGACTGCAGCTGCGGTACGGCAGCCCCCTCGTAACCAGTTGTGCACAGAGCAACCGCATTTGGCAGCTTCGACCCTTTGGGTGCCTGCCAGAAGAGCGCCTCGCTCTTCCCCGTGTCGCCTCTCGTTGCACGCGTGTGTTACCATAGCAACGGGCCAAGCTGGCTCGGTTCCCGTGGCAACCGATGGGTGTAATGGTAGACCTTTCTGGAAATTCGTGGCTCCTCATCGCCTGCTTGACGCATTGCGATGTTGGTTTAACATTTTGGGATGTCAGAATGCTGAGAAGGCAGGAGTGTCAGAATGCTGAGAAGGCAGGACGAAAGCAAAAAAGAGTATGTGATGACCTCCTTTTGTGTTTGTTTTATTTAGTGTACATTCTGAACTTCTAATGGTAAGAGAGAATAAAATGTGCCGTTTCAAGGATATGCAAAGCGTTCGAGTTGCGTGAGTATACATGTGAACAGCCCCACCATTCCCATCAATGCGAGGTCTCCCAGGATTTTCCTGAAAGGTGTATTGCCGTAGTTCCGTTAGGATATTTCGGAGCATTGCCAAAATACCTGTCGTCTGCTAATTTTGCTTTTCAAGTGGCGTGGACCTCAAATTGTCAGGGAGTGTCCTCGCGTGCGTCGAATGTGCCATGAGTGAGGTGCCCGTAACTTGAGATATGCCCATGCTGCGATGCCGAACCATGCTTTATGGGGGTTTTACCTACCGTAAAATCCCGTAAGGACGCCCACCCAAAATGAAGAGATAAATGTTGAAAAACATGGGGTGGGCTATCTTTGGGGATGCCACAGCAAAACTTTATCAAAAATTAATGATAAACGCCGGGGCACCCGCTACAAACCACATGACGCGGGAACTGACACCGCAGATCGCGGACACGGCAAATTCGCGTTTCCCAATGCGATAAACGCGCGGGAATTCGCTACAAACTCCTGTGTCACTGTAAAGGATACCGCAAGTGGCCGACGCAGCAGATTCGCGTTTCACGGTGCGAAGGACTCGCGGAAACCCGCCGAGAACTCGCATCTCACGGGAACGGATGCCGCAGATCGCGGACGCAGCAGATTCAAGTTTCATGGTGCAATAAAGACGCGGGAACCCGCTACAATCTTGCCTGTCACGGAAACCGATATCGCGCGCGCAGATTGCGGACAAAAACACGGGAATACGCTACAAACTCTCATGTCACAGAAACAAATACCGCAGATCGCGGACGCAACAAAATCGCATTTCACAATGCAATATACACGCGGGAACAACTCGCGCGTGTCACTTACAGCTAAAAGTCGATGTCGCACGCGCAGATCGCGGACAAAAACACGGGAATCCGCTACGAACTCGGGAACGGATACCGCAAATCGCAAACGCAACAGATTCGCATTTCATGATGCAATACACACGCGGGAACAACTAGCGTGTTACGCGAGCCGATACCGCGCACAGATCGCAGGTCTGCGCGCGATCTCGGTGCGGGAACGCGCTATGAACTCGCTTCTCGGACACACCGGTACCGCCGATCGCGCCGTTGATGCGCGATTCCCGTCGGACATCGCTTGACGTCCAACGGGAATCGGGGGTGGGCGATGTTTCGGAATTTTTATGCTTACAGATATTTAGCCAGAAAAATGGGATGGGCGATCTCTCGGGGGAGGGCGCCCTTACGGGATTTTACGGTAGTCGCTTTTACCACTTTTCAATGAACGGGTGAAGAGATCAAATAAGCCACACTAGTAGAGCGGTCGCCTGGCATTGCTAGCGGCACGGTTACCATGGCAACCACTTGGGCACCTAAAATTGAGATTGCTATTGGTGCTTCCAATATTCTGCATCTAGGTCTTCTTGCATAGTGTTGTTACTCCATCAGTTAAGGCTCCCCATATACAGTGGCTCTAGTTGCGTGCAGACGTGCAACTCAACCTCATAACTTTGTTTTGTTTTCTTGCAGGGCACGACCTCCTATGCGACTCGAGTCGTCTTACGTGAGTAACTTTGCTTGCTTTAATAAATGGGGTGGCAATTAGTGCCTTACTAAAAACAAATCGGCCAAGGTATGCTAATTTAGGGATGAGTTTGATATGCCATAATTTATGAACTACAGTCTGCAGCTTGTGTATGCGCGACTCCAGCGACCTGTAGGGGTCGCCACTATCAGCTACATTTGGCAGTCTTAAACAGGTCGTGCCGTGCCACGTGCCAGCTCGGTGCACAACGCTCGGGTTTTGGCAGGCAAGCATCGGACTCGAAATAGTTTGCCCCAATTTTTGTTCGGTACGTTTTAAACCTGCGGCAATGTGTTCACATAAACGAGCTTCTGGAGGTATAACCTTGGGCGACGCGATGGAAGGACTTCGGTGCTGACGAGCATTGATAAACGAGCAACGTCTGGTTCACGTGGTAGCATTGGTTGCATTCAGAGTGACCTGGGCAACATGCTTATAGAACAGTAACGACAGGGTCACTTGGAGAACTGTTTCATCACACCAACTGCCGACAACATGTAATCATGGAGGCCACAAGGGAAGAGCAGAAATCGGGAAAATACCTGTTTCGTCTGGTTTATTGGTTTCCCACTACCGTAAAATCCTGAGAGATAGTCCACCTAATATCGAAAGCAAATAAGGTGAAAATAAGAAGTAAACTAACTTTCAATGCGTAATAATAAAAAAAAAAAAAAAAAAAACGCTAGTTTTAGATTTTGTTGACCTGTGAAACTTGTGATTGCTAGGAGGGTCGATGAACCAAAGACGACCGTCCTTTCCAGTCAGCAATGTTCGCTCATCTTCCGCCGTGGATAAGTAACGCCATTTCTGCCAAGGTCACCAGTGCACAAGGCCCTGCAATTACTACAAGTGGGCTATCTTTCGGTGGTTTTGGAAAAATAGCAAACCGTGCCAAAAATAGGAGCGGGGTATCTCTCAGATTTTTACGGTAGGTGCTGTCCGTTTTGCTGAAATCATGAATAGCGCAAAAAAAAACAAATTTTTGGTAGAAAAAAAAAGAATTTTTAAGGTAGTTTATTTTTAGTGCATAGTTTGTGCCAGATACATAGTCCGCACGTGAAAACTTTTCGTATGCAGCACGGCTTAGAATTGCTCGTTTTATTAGGGCATCATAAAAAGATTTAACATAACCTTTCATTTAAAACAAAAATTAATGACATCTAATCTTTGAGTGATCTTCAAAATTAAATCCTTTTAAATTCCGCACCACCTAAAATTAATCTTTCAAATGTGTATACCGTAAAAACCCGCATTAATTCGAGTTTTTTTCAAATTTTGCCATGTAAAATTTGCGGTTCGTCTTATACGCGGGTCCCAACAATTTTAGTTTCGATGAGGCGCAATCTAACGCAGTTTGACGTAGTTTCGGTTTCGAAGCAATTTGGCGTTGAAAACAGCTATCATCATCATTAAAATCACAACGTCCGAGGCGCCACCATGCGTCCACGGTCAGGATAGGCAATGGCGTCTGCGCGAATCGCCAAAAACGATGCTCGGCCGCCTTCAAAAGAAAAGTAATTGTGGTTGCGGAAGACATCGGCAACAGTGCTGCCGGGCGACGTTTCGCCGAAAATGAAGGCGGCATCCGCGGATGGAGACGACAAAAGCAAGCTCTGTTCCCGTGCAACGGAACGAGAAGAAGATTTAGAGGCCCAAAAAATGGCGTGTTCGCCGACGTCGAGACAAGTCTCGGCGACTTTGTAAAAGAGCAACGTGAACGGCACGTCGCCGTAAACATTGAGCTGCTGCAAGAGAAGGGGAGAGAACTTTGGCGAGCCGACATTGGGTACATTGGGTTGCTCGCTTTAAGCGCCGCGCGGGGCTTTTACTGCGTCGGTGCACGCCCGTCGCTCGCTCTTTCAAGTATGGGATTTCAAATGTGCTCGACTCGACGGCACTGAAGACGACTGCCTTTGGGAGGAGGCGTCGTACAAGGGGTCTAATGGAAGTGACGACGGTGATTAAGGTTCAATTACGACGCAAATATACGTTGTTCTTAAAAATTGCTGGGTTGCATTTTACGCGGAAAATTTTCGTGTTCCTTAAATTGTTTCGTATTATACGCGGATAAAACTTTTTTTTCCTTCGCGGTCCTCAAATCATGCCTCGTATCATACGCGGGTTCGTATTATATGCGGGTTTTTACGGTAGTGCTCGTATTATAATCCCAAAAATACGGTAGATAGCATTTTGCTAGTGCAGATGTTCTCAAACTTTTCGATTTCTAAGAATGCCTGTTTTTCTTGAATGGAGATTAGGGAATTCCTCTTGGTCTTGGCATTGATGCGGTAAAATATTGCAGAAGCCCACGCACCTTGTAAAAATAAATGTCCATACTAAGGAATGTTTGCCACACAGGTATGCATCAATAGATGGCTCAGATCGTCTGAAATAGCACTTAAACCTGGAGAACACTTGGGGAAACTTGAGAGCCCTGGGGAACCCATAAGGGTTCTTGGGAGAAGCACTTGTTTCTTAGGAACCCAGTTCGATGCCCCACGGGTTCACAAACTGGGTCCCAGGTGTTCTCCAGAGTACCCTCGAGGGTTCCTCAAGCTCCCAAATTGCCTCAAGAAGCAAGACTATGAGCCAATCTCTCCCTAGTGTGCGAATTTTTGTTAAGAGAGCCCGTTGGCTTCTGCAATGCTTTATTGTGTCAATGTCGAAAGCGGGAAGGGTTCCTCGGATGTAATTCGAGGGTGGCAGGGGTTCCTCGAGATAGAAAGATTGAGAACCCACGTGCTAGTCTGTAGACTTTTAGGTTAGTAGTTCCCAACCGTTTTCTTAGTGTGTTGGAGTTCTTGGGACGATGTTTGTTTATGCGATACTTTGCCTGCCAGTGCTTGACATATGTGCGGTCAACTAGCTTTCGAGATATTGCTCAAAAGTGGTCCATTCAATCTCGACATCTTTGCAGCCAGTACCTTTTACCATCGTGTGTTGAGGCAAGCGATAACTTCGGTGGAAGTTTGGAGGGCAAGGTGTCGTAACCTGGAGTTGGAAAGTTTCTGAGAACATGATTTCGTTGGAATTCTGGTGCAACTCGTCTCACCCTCGTCGAACGCTGTTCGTAGGGGTTGGATGGGGCATAGAACTTGGCGAGGCTACAGCGCCCGAAGTGCGTCTCTGACTCGTGCGTTTACCGTCCCGTCCATGCGTAGAAAGTGTTCCTGAAATGATGACAGACGGTGTCACGGGAGCTGGCACGTTGCGTTGTCTGGTGTCTCGATCCTGGCAGTCGGTTGTAGAAGTTCCAACAAAAAACACGAGCAATGGCAAGCGTCGCCATCGTATCCCAACTTCCGGCTACCAAGGCTTCCACCTTCAAGTCGGAGAGCGACCTGCAGCAGAACGGGTGTCTGCCGCCTTCAGCTCCAAGATCGGGGCAGGCAGCGGCACGACACTTCAGCGACTTCGTCGGACGTCAGTCGAGAGACCGCTTTTGAGGTCGCGGTAAACGGTTTGGTCTGTGGTGCGTTCCAGGCACCCTAGTGCTGCTAATTGAGCCGTTTTATATTGGCGGCAACGGCGCAAAAAGACAACAAAAGTAGGAAGCGCACAAAGGGCAAACACTGGCATACAACTCGTGCGTTTCTACTTTTTTGCAAGAAGACGCGGGGTCGTCTGTCACTACTGCGCAGTGCACGTTAAAGACCCTAGGCTAGTGGTCGTACTGCGCCAGCCAAATTGTTCATCTACAGCCGGTCGTATAAACATACGCTCGATGCAATTATTATTATTATTATTAATGCTGCAATACAAAAAGGCCAAAGTACGTTCGTGAAATCTACACACTTCACATTGACCCTTTCTCCAAGTCATCAGATTTTTTGCCAGATAGGGACACGAAAGAAGCACCGACACATCTGTCATCGAGCCACACGAAAGAATAGATGCCTTTCAAAATCGAAGCGATCCTAGTGGCGTAGGGCCGTGCAAAGCATCTTGGGTACCCCATGGCCACAATTATGGTTTTGATATGATGTCTTCACGACACCCCGTCACGACCGAATGCAATGCTTGCATTTTCGAATATGTGACTTCTTATATTTAAAAATAAACTGCGGATGTTACCTACCAATACACAGATAAAATGCTAAAGCACTTTGTTGGGGGAGCGTTCGACATGCCAGAGCTTGTGCACACGTAAACAGGACTACGAAGGCACATGGAAGAAGAAGCATTAGGCCAGCCATCCTTGAATTGTCGGTGAGCTGGGAGGGCCATGCTACCCTCTGGTGTGGTAGCCAGGCTGCCAGAAAGGTAATGGAGACGGCCATCCATTCTCCTACTTCTCGCTAAGTCTAGATAAGTCCTTATGGCCATTGGAGGTCATGGTTTCAATGGGAGCTCTCACAAAGACGAATAGGTGCAATGCAAGGGAGTGCCGACTTTATTTTCGTGCAGCACTGAGATGCACTACTTCGTCAAGGGGTCAATCGAAATCAAAACCATGCCAAAGAGGTCCCATAATGCAACGCATGCAGTGTTGGAAGCGGGGATTTTCGAAAGTAGTCTATTAGACTGTTTGGGAAAAGGGTCAATGTAAAATGTGCAAAATTCGCGTATTTGCTTTTTTATCGTGATATTGTTTTTTTGCAAAGAAGTGAAAGAACAAATGCATGAGTTGTAAGTCAGTGCCCTTCTTTGTCCTTCTGTGTGGCCCCTTTTTTCTCGTCCTTGTCTTTTTGCGTTGTTGCTGCACCAACTCCAACTCGCCCAAGCTTCTTCCGGCGAGACGCTGAGGAGATTATTGTGATTTGCAGCAAGAGTGATCGGGAGGCGATGAGGCTGGAAGAGGAACACGTCTATCAGGTGAGACACCATTTGAGGGGACTCTCAAAAAAAGAGCATGCCCAGACTATAGTTCAGACTTGGGTTTCTCAACTTTTCGATCTCAAGGAACCCTCATATTTCTTAAAGGCAGCCGAGGAGCCCTTCTCGTTCTCGGTGTTGACGCAATAAAGCAGTCGAGAGGCTCACAGACCTTGTAAACGATAATGCACACACAAAGGGACGTTTGGATCCTAGTTAAGCACTCATGCAGCGATTATCATAATTCGCACAAAAAGCATTTATGCTTCAGTATGTTAGAGGAGTGATGCAACAATTTTTGTACTTTTTGTAAATATTGTGTAGAATTATTCTTCGACATTCATAATAAAACATGCGTTAGTTTTTTTCTCCACGCAATGGCGGTTGCAGTCGACTTTTAGCCAGAACAACCGGCCACGCGATCTGGAGTCAATTATGTGCCACCAGTGTTTATCATAGCCACTCGCTGAAGCTGGCGAAGCACGGGGCACGTGCCGAGCTCCACAGATTGTTGAGGTTCAGCAATTCTCGTCGTCGCAGCGATTAGGCACGAGCCACTACCCTAATGTGTGTCGACGCATTGTCCCCAGCCCAATCCGAATGCTTGCACAGTGCTTGCATCCACTGTATGTGCCGCATTTACATGTCATTGCCGAGGAGGTCGCAAAGGTCGACGACGAGGTTTTGGGGATCGCATTGCTGACAACGCCAACAATGCTATCCTCATAACTTCGTCATCGAGTTCCGCGAAGAAGAAAGTGAAAGAAATCGTCAGCTTTTATCTTCCTAATTATATGGCGACAAAGAAGAAGCTTGGTCAGTGGCATCGTGTGCGAGTGTACTGGGTCCCACTAGTGCCAGTAAGCTTGTGTAAAGCAGGAAGCATTTCTTGAGAGCGAGACACAACGTCGTCGCACAGCCCTTTTAAAGAGAACTCTCGGCAGGTGTACGAGAACATAGCGGAACAGTTCAGCGGGACGCGCCACCGGGAGTGGCCTCGAGTGGCAGCTTTCGTGGAGGCCCTGGAGCCGGGCTCCCTGCTGCTCGACGCGGGCTGCGGCAACGGCAAGTACCTGCTGGGGCACCCGCACGTGCTCAAGGCAAGTGCCCCCAGCAATGTGGGGACGCGAGTTCATGGAACTATGGTGCCTCCAAGTGCACCTCCGATTGGTGTATATTGCCCGTGCCTCAAAAGCGTTCCCAAAATGGGAACAATTTGTGTTGCCGGAGTCGGCTAAGCTTCCACGGACTCCCGAGGCCTCCAGCAGAACAGGCACCGTAGTGGAACCGACAAAAATGGGAAACGAAGATGCAACATTGTCAAGCTTCACACGTGTCACTGGACGCATACCAGGGTCGAGCAGAAATGGGATACGCGCTGCAAATATATAAAAGCGTCCGCTACCCAAACTTGCTGCAAGCATTCTCGACGACCCCGGTGACATAGGTCGCTTTGTTGGCAGGTGTCTTAGCAAGCACAGTGTTAAAGTGTATGTGTAAATGTGTATTTTATGTGTCTTCACTGTTACCCTTTCAGCTCCGGTTGGAACAGCAATGCAAAAGAGGCAAGGACAGCAGGTGGGGACACGCAGAGAGGGTGTCAGATAAGGATGCTGACTTACAACTCATGCATTCTTCTTGTACTTCTTTGTGAGATGCAATTCGTTTCGTTTCATTGCTTCTCGAAAAGAAATAAAAGATAAATACGGATGAATTGTAAGTGCCCTTGTTTGTCTTTGTGCGTATTCAACTGTTGTCGTAGTCTTTTTTGCACTGTTGCTGCCTCTAACGGTGTTTTCTTGTTTAGTTTTCGTCTGCAGACGCTTTGTAGCAGGCAGACCACATTCTTCGCCCACGTCAAAAACGAACCGTCTGCAAACAATGTAACTTACGCTCGCTCCATGAGAGGCACATTGGATATCGCTTTCATGGTGACCAGAGTTGACCCCCTGGGGAAGGGGGGGAGACACTGCGACCCTTGCATTTCATTACAATGCCTGGAATGTGTCTACGAACGGCGTGTTTGGTGTCCAATTGCGCGCATGCGTCGAAAGTGCTCCCAAAGTGGCAACAAATGACGTCGCAAAGGCCAAAGTGTCGTGCTCACGGGATATTGTGATCCTGGCAGTGAGGCGTAGAAGTTGTTTAAAAAACCACGAGAGAATGCAAGTGTCGCTGTCGTTGGGGCTTCTCAACTCCTGGCTGTCGAAGCTTTTGTTGACTGACAAGCCGGAGAGTGACCTGCAGCAGAACGGGCATTTACCACAACCACTACCGCTGCTGAGACGCGGCCAGCATTGCGACTGGTGACTGCGCAACATTTTTACGATGTCATCATGCAGAAATACAGAGACCGCTTTTTTGGGCGTGGTAAACACGCCAGTCGGAGATGCACTCTAGGTACCGTACTACTTGTTGACGTTGCGCACCCGATTTAGACGGCCCCGGCTTCCTCCTCGGTTGCAGGTGGGCTTTGACCGGAGCGGCGGACTGGCGGCCATCTGCCCGGTCGAGGAACCTGGAGGTTGTGCAGGCAGACACCCTAGACGTGCCCTTCAGGAGCGGCATCTTCGACGCCTGTCTCTCCATTGCGGTGCTGCACCACCTGGCAACTCCCGTGAGGCCACTTTGCCCTCGGGCATCTGTTGCGCATTCTTTGGACGCGACTGTCGAGACGGCCGTGGGTCCGAGCAGAGGTGTCGGGCTGCGGATCGCACGGTCCGGGGACCGATTCCTACTAAGCCTCTTAGCGAACCTCGCTTGTTTAAGACCAATTATTCCTAGTTATAGTTGTACTTACAATTAACTATGACAAACTGTGCCTGCCATGGGCTCTGTTTATGTTGCCGTCCGCTGTAACATATGATAGCAATGTTGCAAGATGCACGTAGAAGGACCGTCTCCCTGCAACCCCCGTGGCTCCAAGGCAAAGTGCCGGCCTACAGATCCCCAAATGGCGGGTTTAGATCCCGACTGGGGTGCCTGCAATTTGACGGAGGCTTATTGCGGAGAACATGCATTGTAATCGAGATTTTTCTCCGCGTCGAGAGATCTCCAGGTGGTCGCAATTGATCCTCAGTCCTCCGCTGGAGTGTGTAAGATGCCCTTTGGCACGTAAAACACCCGAATTCGACATAGTCAACCTTGAATTATGAAGCTATCACGTACTAACTACCTTAGTCAAATGTTTCATTTCAATTTGTCCACAGTACTGAATGACATAGGTTAAAAGGGAAATGGACTGGAAACATTCTCACGTAAGGCACTCATTGATTTCATTTTTTTCATCTGATTCTTCTTGTGCAGTAGGGCGGTTTCATTTGAATTCGACCTAGCCTCACGAAAAAAAACTTCAAATTAAAAAGAAACAAAATTGTATGTGGTAGTTTTGTTTTTTCCGATTACTAAATCTATCTTTTCAAAGAATTAGAACTAAACAGTTTTACAGAAAAGAAATCTGAAATGCCAGAAAGTGAAATGTGTCAAAGAAACTCAGTTTGATTTTTTCTCAACTTTGAATCGTTTTTAATACTATTGACTTTACTCAAGTGGCTAATATATTTTTACGCTGCAGGGAATTTTATGGGTCATTTTTATCAATAACCCAATGATTTTGAGTTTGTATAGTTCTATTTTCGTATAAAATAGCAAATTTGCTGCCTAGAGCAATTTTGCCTCCAATATGAATTGTTCCAGTAAGCAAACCGTTAAAGATAATGACATGAAATAAGTATCAGTGCATAGCTGTGATCGTAAGCTATCTGGTGGTGTAACTTTTGTCTTAGTGTTGCTTACGAAAGAAATTATATATATAGTTGGTGTCAGGTTAAGGGGAAAGTGGAAGCTCCTCCCACCCTTTTCCACTTTAGTGGAGCACAGTGTTTGCTTTGCTAAAGTGGAAAGGGGTGTGAGGAGCTTCCACTTTACTTTTCACTTGTCATTGACTATAGCTCTAAACTTTTTACAACTCTAAAATTTTGAGATATTTTGAAGTCGATTTTCTCAAAATTGCCAATCTTTATTTTCTTCCAACTTTTTCACTCTATAGCCCATAAGGTCTAGAAAAACTGGATATAAGTCTTTGTTGTAATATTTTTGTTGTATTTTGGGAACAACCATTTAGAATAGCCAATTTCAGGCGTCTTACTCGATCCTTGGTTGAACTAGGTAGGCTGGCTTCGCCGCAATGCTACTGGCAGCCTCAATAATGATGGATGTTTTGAGAAGCTACGTTTCTGCGATTTATTTGCTGTTTATATTTTCCCGTATCAAATCCTGGGGTATCCGAGGGACGTTACGAAGGGTTAAAATAACCGATTTGTGTCAACAGTAATGCCACCTGCAGTCTCAGAGCGAGGCAAGCCAGACATTATGTTTCAAGCTGTGCCAGGCGAGTGTCTTTAATCTCCATAGCACAGCGTGACACGAGAAAAGCGCGATTTAAAGAAACGCCTTGGAATCATTCAGAAAGTAGCTCGCTAACTTGAGCCGGAGAAATTGGAGCCTGCACATGGAAATCTCAAACTTTACCGAATGTGCACTGAGCAGGTCAGTTTTGCCGTACAAAATCGCAAGCCGTATCTCTCTTCCTGTAGGAAACGAGAGCAAGAAACTTGCCAAAGTCAAGGTTGGGTGCATTCGCATACGACCGAGTTAGCGACACCATTTACTTGTGCCATATCCCGATAGGCGCAGCGAGCAGACGACGCACTCTGTCATCTGCTCCCTGCACTTATCGGGAGATGGCGCCACAAGTAACTAGCCGTCTGTGAACACACCGAACCTTCACATTGACAAGTTTCTTGCTCTCGTTTCCTACAGGACGAGAGCTGCGCCTTGAAATTTCACACGGCAAAACTGACATGCTCGGTGCACATTCGGTGAAAGTTCAAGCTTTCTGTGTGCAGCTTTTTGGTTTTTCTGACTTATTTAACGTCGGAAGGCCCGCTTGGGACACCATCTATATTCGAAAATATGCAGATGAATCGACCGTAATTAATTGAATGGAAAGGTTATGAAGCTGCCAAAGACAAAAGCTCTGGCAGAGCCGGGATTCCAACTCCGGGTCTCTCAAGATGATAAAGGTGCCCCGTGATATGTATAGGGTGACCCAAGTCACCAGGCTCGATCCAAAATGAACCGTCAAGATCGACGCCTACATGTAGCCATCTAAACTTTTCGTCAAAGGTGTATTTCACAGGTCGGTTTTTCTTGTAAAATTACAAAGCGTAGCTCTTTTTCTGTAAAAAATAGGGCCAAGAAACTTGCCAGGGTCTACGACGGGTGGCGATGCAGACGACCAAGTCCAGTAGCAGAGTGTGTTTGGCATTGTTCAGGGTGTCTAGCAAATTATTATTTTGAAATTCCCTGACTTTTCCAGGTTTTCCCTGACAATTTCAGGTGAAATTCCCTGACCACTGGAGAGGCAGGTAAAAATGTAAGACCATTACAATACAAGGCAGTGAACATTGAGCACTGTGAGGATCATTTTGCACGGGCTTAATCCAACTTGCACATTCCGTAATATTCGGGTTCGTCCAGTCCGGATTAAGCGAGCACTTCCTTGCCGCCGGCATCGTTAGTGAAGAGGCCACTTCTGGAAACACAATGAAAACACGACGCTCAAGCACACACGTTCATAACCGAGTGGCAGCATGGCCGGCAGATGCACACTTTCGGTAACTTTCGGCTTAAGGCTTCGATTGGATCGGAGTCTGCGGCTTTCCTATTTGTTACTAAATCTAGTAGCTCTAACTAGATCTAGCCTAGTGTCGCGCCCTCAATCCAATCTAATCCAAGGCTTGGACTGGATTGGTCGGCTGTTTCCTTCGCATCGGGTGGTACATTTTACACCGGGTGAGCAGAGCCAACGCAGAGCCCGCACTCCGCTCTAAGCAGAATGTATTGCCTATTTTTCTGCCCCCAAGTCCTCAAGCATTTGCTCAGGGCACTCGATGGCGTTACCGGATCATTTTCCCTGACTGGGTTCGCTTTTGACCATATCCCTGACAATTCCCTGATTTTTCACGGTAATCAAAATCTCCCTGACAATTCCCGGTTTTCCCGGTCGCTAGAACACCCTGATTGTTGTATCCCTGCGGGCGTCCGGCTTCATCACCAAGTATCGGCGATCGGCGAGATGGACCGGCCACACCTTGCGCCCTCGTTTTCCCGAGGCATGAAAGAAAGGAACTGCCTCGGCTGCCCCGACAGAACTGGCAGCGCCGGGAAGTCTACTCATCTGGCGTAGTTTTGAACGTCCCGGACAAAGGGACGCACCTGCAGCCTCGAGCTACCTGGGGGTAGCAAGACAACGAAAAGAAAACGGTCTGGTGCAAGAGCGCGCGCAGAGCGTGGTGTTCTTCTTCTTTTGCTGGAACTCTGCAACCTCGATGAACGCTGCTGACGATCATCCGCCTAGCCTGTACATAGGATGTAATTAAATCTGTACATACTGTACAGTTCGTTACCGCTGATCGGCTCCCAGTCTCCTGCCCCCACTCCCGCTCCCGTGCCTGGCATGAGTCGACACACCACCAACCAGGGTCAAACGCTCGGTCCCAACAGCATTCATATTGATAGATGGCTAGGGAGCAGCATCCGAAGGTGCAACCGACCAGCGAAAGAAAGCAGACGACACACAGACGAAATCCGTTGGCAGCAAAAGCGCCATCGTTATGCAGGCGCGTTTTTTGTTTTCTTTTAACTTTAGGTTTTGCTTTATTGTCCACATTTATTTTTCAACCAAAAGTACATTTCAAAAAGATTATGTTCATTTTAATAAACCATGGTGGTCGCGAGCCTTCGCAATAAGGAGAGTAGCGCCATCTATCAATACAAACGCCAAACACACCCTGCTACTGGACTTGGTTGTCTGCGTCGCCACCCGCCGTAGACCCTGGCAAGTTTCTCGGCCCTATTTTTTGCAGAAAGAGAGCTACGCTTTGCAATTTTACAAGAAAAAAACCGACCTGTGAATTACACCTTTGACGAAAAGTTTAGATCGCTACGTGTAGGCGTCGATTTTTAAGGTCCATTTTAGATCGAGCCTGGTGACTTGGGTCACCCTATATATACAGGGTGTTTTTTTTTTAGCTTTACAGATTTGTTTTAAAGAAGCCGTAAAAGCTACTCTAATGCGGTCAGTTCAGACGAGTTCTACGGCCAGAGGTACATACTGTAGGGGGCTAATCATCATGATAAGTCTGCTAATTAACTAAAACATGTTAACTTTTAACTAGTAAAAACTAAGTCAGGGGGATAGTGTAGGGGGCTAAATGTCACGGTAAGTCGGTTAATTAACTAAAATATCTTAACTTTTCAATTAGTAAAAACAAAGGGCCAGGGGGATATAATGTAAGGGGCTAATCGGCACGATAAGTCGGCTAATGAACTAAAATATGTTAATTGATTTTTTAACGAGTAAAAAGCAAAATATGGTTCGAATTAGAAACTTGCTGAGCGTCATCGAAAACCACTAAATCAGTCAATTTTATAGAGAGCGGGAGCATGTGGGACGCACGGTCTACCACTGAAATTATTACTCGTGCAATAACTTATTATAAATTATTACTCAATGCAATAACTTGCCCAAGCGTTTTTTTTTTTTTCGTCTCATCACTTGCGGTTTTTTCACTGCTAGCCTTGTGCCTGCTCCACGAGTGGTAACTTTAGCGCATTACTGCGCTTCCCACGCACTGTCTTTCTAAGAACTACTGATTTAGTGGTTTGCAATGATGCTCAGTAAGTTTCTATTTGGAACCATGCGTTTATTTTCACTCATTAAAAAGTTAATGAACAAGTTTTAGGTGATTATTCGACTTATCATGGCAAATAGCCTCCTATAATATGTCTCCCTGGCCGTATAACTCGCCTGCACAGAATGCATTGCGTAGCTTTCACGGCTTGTAATAAAACAAATCTGCAGAGCAAAAAAAAAAAAAGAAACGCCCTGTATGTATGGATTTGTTTTTAATGCGAATAGCATTCTTTGGATACTTCACGCACTTTTCGTCTATGTATCTATCTATCTATCTATCTGGCTATCTAACCCCTTACGCCGCGGGTCGATAAATAAATAAAAAGACCGGCGCCGGCTGGGATTCGAACCGTTGACCCTTTGATCAGCAGGCAGACGCGCTAACCACAGAGCTATGAAGGCAGTCATTCAACGCACTCTAAACGGTTGTTTATATCTTTACCATAGGACGCGCTTTACAGCGCTGTCACAGCTACCGGTGCGCGCACGTTCCATGCACGAGGGCTCATCCGCTCTCGTGAGGCTGAGCACGGCCGCTAGCTCACCCTCTCCCGCGCTCGGGAGAGGGTGATGTAGCGGCCGTGCTCAGCCTCACGAGAGCGGAATGAGCCCTCGTGCATGGAACGCGTGCGCACCGGTAGCTGTGACAGCGCTGCAAGCGCGTCCTATGGTAAAGATATAAACAACCGTTTAGAGTACCGTTGGTTGAGGCTAGCTGAGACGCCAGAAAGTCTGGTCGGTACCATTTTGAGTGTTTGTGCATATGGCGCGTGCTTTGCTCGCCTTCCTAAGTGGCACAAACGCACGTGCTGGGCTGCGGAGATCGTGCGCAGGGCTGTGAAAGTGTCAACAAATTTAGAATCGCCTCAAGAGTGGGCTGGCGTATCTAGAGTGTGCCGGCCACCTGACGAACGCGCATAACTCCGCACCGTTTGATGCTATTCGCATTAATGTAGATAATCATTCCCAAAGGATGGGTTCTGCTGACTTTTCAATTATTCTTTCTATTTATTTTTTATATGGTCTAAATGCTATTATGAACTGCGCTGGGACTTTTATTAAGTTGCTATGAGCAGCTTTTTGTCTCAGTCCCCTGATGTCATGTGCTTTAATTACCGTGCGACAGGAAATAAATTTATCTGATTTCATTCACATCACCTTGTAAACAGAAGATAGATCTGGGCACAATTTATACAAAGTATTTATGTTGCATGTTTTTACAAAATTTAACTTTGAAAAATGTTAATGTACATAATTGAACTTTTTTTTTCTGGTTCCAATATTGTTCTAATGTTACTTCAATTACTGTGTAATTTTTTTTCTACATCTTTTTTTTTTGTGGTTATTGTACATCTGTTGGCTCACCAATTAGTTGCCTATGGGTTGGAGGACTCCGCTAGCTTAATTTTAAAGCTTTTTTCTCTTTTCCCCCTAATGTGTATGACTGGAAACTAAACAATATTATTATATCATAGTACATTTGTTGGCTGTCCCATAGGAAAGAAGGTAAATAAAAAAATATGCTGCCACTTTGTCTTTTGTTTTGTCTCTTTCCTGTCCATGTGGATGGCTATATTTGGCTGTTCCCTCGCAAATAGACCCAGCAGCATTTTAGATTTTGTGTCGCCTTGTCTGTTATTTAATTTCTCCACGTCTCGTGTTTTAGATTACGATGTTTCCTAACAAGCTCGCCTGCATACTTTCAGTTCTTCCAAATATTATTCTTATTATGATCACCACTACTCGATTGTCCCTGCAACTCGCAGGAGCGGCGGGAGGCGGCAGTGCGCGAGATCCTGCGGCTCCTGCGGCCGGGAGGGCGGGCCCTGGTCTACGTCTGGGCGCTGGAGCAGGCCGAGGGCGCACCGTCCAAGTACCTCAAGGCGTCCAGGAACGCCGGTCGCACACTCCCCTCGGGGTGCGAACAGACGCCGGGCCACTTGCCGGTGCACGCCAACCGGACGCAGTTCGAGGCCCGGGACATGCTGGTGCCGTGGCACTCCAGGGGCACCCAAGAGGTGCACTACAGGTGGGTGCTCGAGCCAAGGTTGCTTTCCCTCCCAAACGTCGTCTCTTTCCCCCCAAACGCCATCTCCAGTGGGTTCACGCAGCACTGCCCAAAGTTATACTAGATCAAAGTCGGTTGACAAGCTTCCTAGAACGCCCGGCACCATTTAGTAGCAGCGTCCGCTCGGTGGTGCTCGCTATGCTATTGGCCTGCCCTATGGACCAAAGCGGCAGAACCAGTGAAACCTTTTAATGGTGAAAAGTGATCCTATCATGGTTTTTATGGTAAACGTGAAGCTTGCGCAAAAGTAGCATCTTTCAAAACGGCCCTCCTCCGTTGCCCGCGGACGCATTGCCTCCGGTGCCGCAGCCACGCTGTCCGCCTGTATCTGCTCGCGTGCGAGCAACAGGCAAAAAACATTTTCTAACGACGCTCTTCCACTGAATAGATCTAAAAACATTGGCACCGCCTATATATACCTTGCATCGGTATCACCACCAGCCTGCCGTGCAGCATCTCACAACGAGCGCGACCTTAGCAGACGGCGACGTCCAGTGGGACACATCTGCCCACATGCGGCAACTCTTGTCGAGCTTCGACGCATTTGCTGCATGCAACGGGTCGGATATCCGCTAACGATGACGTCGTGCACAGGCCTTGACGGCTTCGAATAATAATAATATTAATGTCTCCACTTTTCCTTTCTTTTTTTATTATGCAAAAAAGGATGCCAAGATTGAAGGCTCGTTCAGACACTTGTGTTCGGTTGCAGCCGGGTGCGTTGTGCAGCCGCGTGCTCCCTTTGTGACTAGAGCCCTGCATATCCGCTGATATCTGCATCCGCAATAAACTTGCGGATGCGGATAAAATTTAGACAAATTTTGGCGGATTGCGGATCGGATGCCAGGGGCTGCGGATGTGGGTATCCGCATTTGCAGCCCGACATGGTATTGGGTGCGGTGCAACTACTGCACCCAATACCACGGGCTCTCAAACAGAGTTGTTAGGAGCCCAAGGGCTCCCCAAATGTCTCCGCCCCTTTATAAGGCATTTTTCTTGTTGAAACACCATTTTAGAAGATCCAAGCTACCGATTTACACGTAACTACGAGCCAATCACTCCCTAGTATGCGGTTTATTGTTTCAAGGGCCCGTAGGCTTCTACACTGCTTTACTGCATTGATGCAGACACTAAGAAAGGTTCTCAAACCGTCAATCAATGAGGAATTCCTCGAGATAGAGGGGTTTGAAAACCCATGCCCAATAGGGGTGTTGTGGCCCGCTTGGGTACGGGGTTGAATTTCCGCAGTATGGGTAAAAAGCTCTTTAGATACTTTTAATGGCCTTCCTCGGATTGGGCACAGGTACTACCACCTGTTTGAGCGTGGCGAACTCTCTGGACTGCTGGAGCTGGTGTCACCTGGCTGCATCCTCGAAGAATACCACGACCAAGGGAACTGGTGCGCGGTCGTTGGCAAAGACCCGTCGACAAGTGCCCCTCCGGGCAGCACACCTTCCAGCCTTTTATCTCGCGCGTCGGCTGGCAAATAAATGGCCGTTTCATCGGATCTTGTCAATCATTGTTTTATTAAAAGGGCGCAGTAGCTAGCTGGCCACGGCATTCCTCGGAGTTTGTGGTGGACGTTGCAGTTTTCCTTTTCTTTAGTTATAGACTTATAGGATGTCATGTGATGGTAGGCACGTTTTGGATTTCTTGTTTCTTCCCTTTACCTTTTCGAATGCAAACGGTAGCGACTGGCATTCGCATTCTTACAGTTTGTAGAGACCGTTGTGGTAGAGACAACGCCAGCTAGCTTCGAGTTTACCCACCAATTGGTGCAGCGATAGAATGTCGAGCTCCCAATTATGGGGTCATCGGTTCAAATTCTACGTTGGGGTGCATTTAGAATTTTTTTGTTTGTTCTCAATGTATTGCACTTTTGCACAAATTGTCCTCAAAAGCGTGTGTCGCACATTGCATAGCGCTTTTCAGTGCCATTTTGTCACACTTTCCTCAGGGATCCCAGCCCTTGAACGCATTCTGTGTTAAAACCATTGTCTTCAACATAAAGAAGTCATTTCTTTTCTTTCTTTTATAACTGATAAAAAATAAAAAGGAGACATTGGCTGCTGCTATAGCAGCTTGAGGAAGAACACGTTTAATTTCTGACAGGACATGAAGGTCTTTCGGGTGTCTCCAGAGGCACCCGAAACATTCCCCAATGTTGGCGATCACACCTTCCAACGCCACAGTCCATAAGTATGGCCAATTAAAATTAACCGAGCTTAGAAGTAAACAGCTGGATGCTTAAAACAGCCCTCGAGAGTTCAGCTGAATTTTCATTTAAAGGGCCGCCGACTACCCCAGCATCAATATTATTTTTTTCCTCTATCTCACCAACATGTGAGAAGGCCTCACTGCAGGAAGCCACGCTCCAAGTCTGTGATCGCTTCGAAACTAATTTCTTGGTGTACTCTCTGGCACTTCCATTTTTTTACAGTAACTAGTGCGCATTTATTCACTCATTGTCGCGAACAACTGGAAATGATCCCTAGAAATCGTCCTAAAATCTTGCATGCTTAAAAATGGTGTATGTAAAAAAAAAAAATGCAATTTGAAATTTTTGTTTGAATGACAAAGATGGGCAATGGTGCACTCCTTGTCTTTTTGGATGACCGAAAGTGTGGTTTAACTTTCTCTTTTCTCGATCACGGCAATCACGAGTGCTCGCATCTGCCAACCGGTCAATTGCACGCTCATTTCGCTGCACACTTGCATGTGTCCTTTCTCCACGTGCAGACGACGGATCCGTTTTCAGCTCAATTTTATTTCTACAGCGGAGCTGTTACTGGGCTAGTTTCCCCAGGATCGTGTCCGCCAGCATAGAAATGTCAACACAAAACTCTGGACAGCTACCGCCATCTATGAGCGACAGCAGCAACAACCAGACGACCCCAGTGTGTTGCGTTTGCCGGTTGCCACCGTGACAACTGGCTTGCCTGTTGTCGTGTTGCCACCGTCGCTCATAGATCGCGGTAGCTGTCCAGTGTTGTGTTTGCCAGTTGTTTGGTTGGCGCCGTCGCTCATAGATGGCGGCAACCTTTCCAGCCTTCACCCCGACTTGCTGACTTGTGGCCGGCCATCACTTCATTCCCACCATAGTACAGCTTCGCTGGTCCTCCTTCACCAGAGTGGAAAGGCTGAAAGTTGTTTTTTGGCTGCTTTCTGTTTAATGGGTCTCAAACGTTTTTTTTGTGTTTTTTTTTTTTGTTATTGTAATAATAATAATATCACGGTAATCATATTTATTTGCAAGACAAATGTGATCCTGGGTGGCGTGCAAGGGTGTGCAGAACCGGAGCCTTGCAGAACGGTCAGAACCTTTACGCAAGTGAAGCGCAAGTGCGCCTGCCAGCCCACCACCCTCGAGGAAAAGAGGAAAATGACGTGTTGTAGACTGGCGAGTGACGCTAGGATAACCCCAAATTCTTGATCGCTCTAAGTCCAAAAGATTATCCGGTACCAAAAAAAACAACTTCTCCGAGTACTCGCAGACTTCCCAATCTCAAGGCCCGTTCACACTCTTGCGACCAAGTACGACCGAGAGACACCAGACCGGTCTTTAAGCCTCTTGCGATGTCTTAGGACCGGATGTGCTACAGCGGAGCTGGTCCTAAGAGATCGCAAGAGGCTTAAAAACCGGTCAGGTCTCTCTCGGTCGTACTCGGTCGCAAGAGTGTGAACGGGCCTTCACTTTCGATTACCTCAGCACAGCTGCTTCGAGAGCTTGCATCAAGAGCAAGAAGAAAACAAGGAGACTGCCGATGTCTCGTCAATATCACTCCCAGGCTCAAAGTTTTTATATATCCAAGTCGGCCGCGAGTGCATTTGCAATGGTCGCAAAAGCCCATCTGATGGATGTCATTAATAATTGCACATGCAGCTTCCGAAATTTCTATAAATTTATGAAAAATGCCTTTGCCCTTTCCGTCATCAAGAAACCAAGTGAGGAGGAGCCCGAATTGGGGAAGACATGGATCTTTAACAGGCTCTTCACGCGCTATAGTCCGTTCAACTTCCATTGCAACTCAAGAAGGGAGAGGGAGGGAAAGGAAGGTTGGGGAGGAGGAAGCAGACAGAACACTGGAGAGAGAGGGGAGAACCTCCTCGCCAGCGTTTCGTCTGCTTCCTCCTCTCCAGTCTTCCTTTCCCTCGCCCTACCTTCTTGAGTTGCAACGGACTATAGACAATTTTTTTTTGCAATTACATTTTTTGGGGTGTTTTGTAACGCACCTCTAAAGCGTCCAAGAAAAAAAAACAAAAAACATCAATGTTGGGGTTGTCAGTGAATGGCTTAGACAAACAATTTGATATCAGATTCAAACTGAAAATCCATTATTCACAGATGTCCACATGCAACCTTTAGGCTGAAACCCGAAACTGCTGGCAAAAAAGGAGACCCTACTCACTTGCTGAACTACGCTTTCTCGTAATGTTTGTGCAAGCACCGAATTCGCTGATGTGATAGAAACATTGTGATAAAACATATTTTACAACAGAAAAGGTTTATAGTAAGGATGAGTGTTCTGTAGTAAATAATAATAATCTTTATTTGCAAAGTAATGTTACCCGGGTGGCCTGCAAGGAAAACACAGAAAAGGCCCGTACACTTGTGCATCTTCTAGCCAGTCATGATAAGTGTGCAATACTGGTAGGCATTTGAGGTACTAATAATGCAAAGATACCGATTTAAACGTAAATGTTAGACGGAGTCGGGTTTGGCTTAACTATATTATGATATAAGCCTTCCAACCGATCCGTAAATGTGAAAGGACCCCCAACGCAGCAGTCTTTCTTCCTCTAAAGTAGTGACCAACTAATTTATTCTGCAATTTTTTGTTTTTACTATATCAACAATACTACTTCATACACACTATTTCACAGAAAACTAGCGAAACATTTCCTGCAAAAACTATGCATCACACAGGACGGTTGTGCATTTTTTTAATTGACTCATTAATTAGTGAAGATAAAGGTGTGGTCTCGATTATATTTTCTAGGCATCGTCGAGACTGAATAAGTAATTTTTAAAATGATTTAATTAAAAACCCCTTTATCGTGCCCTGAAAAAAAAAAATTGTCGGGGTTAGTTTTTTTTTTTTTTTTTACCTATTCAATATTTTGGTTTTAAAAGCCAATAAAACAACAAAACCACAGTGGCACATTCAAAGAGCATTAAAAATCGGCATCTGCCTTGAATATTCATCTTTGATCATGCCCAGCAAGTTTGTCATTAAAAGCATACCACTATTTATTACAGAAAGAATTAACCATTTTACCCAACTCCAGCCCTATGGACCTAACTAGTGACAATACGTTAACCTGTTCCCTGCGCAATGCACAGTTTTTGAGGAAAAACTGTTGACCTCCATTTGACAAGATTCCCTGTGCAGGCCGGTTGTACCCTACAGAAATGGTTTCAAGTCAGACGGATGCCAACACGTACGAACCTGTAACGAAAAGCCAGAGAGATTGACGTCGCCACTCGGAAGATTGGATAAGCGGTTTTATTCGTTTGGCTACTTTTTCCACAAAACTGCTAGGTGTACCAACGGTAGGAAACATGGTCTCGCCTTTTGCGCGGGTCGAAAAAAAAAGCCGTAGATTGTTTGTTCGAGCCGGCTTTATGGGCAGCACTGGCTGTGTGTATGGTCCACGGCTAGACTTTCGTTCCCTTTAAAAAGTCGTCTGCAAACAGTTCCCATGGTTGCGAGACTTTGGCAGTTGCCGCTGCAGTGGATGGTCGCTTCACTGCGGGCATTTTTTCTACAGCAGTACCAGACGCCACATTTAAGAGGGTCACCCAAGGAAGGTACCGGTGCCATCGGCGACAACGCTTTAAGGTGCCGTTTCCACTGCAACATGGCGCCCAGCACGGAGTTTCCCTTGTTTCTCAAAGTCTTCGATGTTGTAGCCAGACTTTACGGCTCCCAATAAACTCCCCTACCCTAGAAATTCTCTTTCCCGATTTTGGGGCAGCCGGAATGCAAAGCGTGGAAAAAGCGGCCACCTACGACTAGTCCTGAATAGCTCCTCTACGACGGAAGGAATCAGAAAAAATAAATTCAGATTGAAGTGTCGCATCTGCGGAAACAAGGGGGTGTCCTCTGTATTTGCAAGCATGTGACACGCACACTTGTAGCAGACGAATGGGCGTATCGCAGGTTGCCAGACCATGTTTTGCATTCCGCCGAACCACGTGGAGAGAGGAAAGTTTCAGGAATATCAAGACCGTTGTCCTTGTCGAAGAGCCGCTTTGGATCACGTCGGACAGATTTTGTCTGTAACCCGACGTCGTACATGTTTAAGCAAAACAAACGCTCGCGAGGGTGAACGAAGCGCGGGTTTCGGCCAAGGGGTGGCGACTTTGCTTTGGACACAGATACAGAGACAAACAAATGCACAGACAAAACCACGGTGGGGGCGGCACGGCGGGCATGTGCGTGGAAGGAAGCGTGATTCGCAACGCGCCAAGAGGAGTGTTCACGGCACAGAGCACAGATGTTGTGCGACCACGACACACACATCTCATCACGCACACTTTGGCCACCGCAGAAACTGTGTTGGCAAACACCGCTTGCCTTGTTTTCCTCTTGAAGGGGCTGCAATGGAACGTGTGTGGCAGCTGAACTTCGCTGTAAGGGATGTGCACGTGGCGATGGACGTCCGACAGTAAAACGGACAACTTTACAGTGTAAGCGCCATCTTTGTCAACCCCAGCATATTTGCCCCCTAAAAGACCGTGAGCTGTGACAGATTACAGATAGAACACAACCTGGCAAAAGACCATTTTGGAAATATGCAGTGTCCCTGCCATCTTCCCGACGCATTAGGGCAATCCGAAGCGGTTTGTGTTGGTCTACTATTTTGCGACTTTATACACAAATAAGAGATAACAAAACGGTGTGAGCATATGCTCTGTTACGTGCTCATTCTGTTTTCTTTGTGCTCCGAATTCGCAATGGTAAAACAGAATGGACTGCACAGCTTGCAGGACGTAGGAGCGTACGAGTCGACTGCATGGAGCAATGTACAGTTTCCAAGAAGCCTCGCGCAATTTTCCGGTCCGTCAGTCTCTACACAAACATAACGAAAACTTGAGGAATGGTGCGGTTTCTTGGTCGCAGCATGTAGAAGTAACAACCTAAAATGAATTGTTAAAATAAATGTGAATGTCTTCAACCTCGACGTCAAGTTGCGACGTAAAAACGTGCGTCGTTTCGCCTCTGGCGATCTCAACGGAAGAATGTTGTGGCTTCAGATTGTCGCGCTGCGGTAAACGACGACAAAACAAGGAACGGCAAAAAGCTCGGAATGTCTCGCCACGACAGCGTAGGCAATACCGCGTGAGAAATAAAATGCAACAAAGGGGAGAAGACCGGTACGCGATTGGTCCACTAGCACGCTTCAGTTTACGCAAATTCCAATACTGATTGCACCACAAGCCCAGGACCCCTAGCTCATGAACGCTCGAAAATCGTCCCACAAAACGAGGTTCGCATCGTCACCGCGACATATATGTACAGAACTTGAGCATTTGTGTGGAAGGTCCCCCCCGTAAGACCTATACATGGTGATATACAGAGAAAAGTGCTACAGTGACACCATTCCAAGGGTGGTCACACCTCCAGCAGGAAGCAGTTTTTGATCAAATTACATTAAAGTGGTTGCTCCCGGGCATGTCTGACCATGCCATTCTGCCAAGGATCCTGAGCAACGTTTCCCCAACCGAGAAATGGCATCGAGGGTTTGACCGAAAGTGGCGGGCAGCCAGAACATCTAGCGACCCCAAGCAGACGGCACTGGCACAGAGACTGCATGGCGCAGAAGAGACTGCCGCCTACAGAAGCGAGAAAACAAAAAACAAATGCATGCTCCCACCGTACAACGGGAAAGGTGAGGTGCGAGACACACGGCAACGTCATTCACAACCGGTGCCTCGAAACAAGTCTTAGAGTTCGGGCTCAAACGGCCGCTTCCTGTCCGCACACGTTCGCTACTGACTAGGTGTGGGCTTTCCCCTTCCCCCTCCTACCTACCCCCCCCCCCCTCAGCTAAAAGACAAACAAACATTCCGAAGACAAACAGAGTAAACAAGTGGCATTGACGGATATGGTTGAGAATTAGAAAGAAAACACCCACGGAATGTTTGTGTGGTTTGTTCGCAAACACCAAGTTAAATTTGGACCGTGGACTCGAGGATCCAAGTTGGATGAGCATCCGTTTGTTCTTGAGTTCCAGCGGCACTGCAGGGAAAAGTCCCACTTGGTCACACACATGTTTCGTAGCACAGAGGAGATGCTGAATCATCAACTTAGGACTTGGAGTTAGTCCTAGCACACTAGGCCTAGTTTGTTAGGCCTAGCTGGTTAGGCCTAGCTTGTCGGGTCTAGCTTCTCCAAGCTGAAGACTGGTGAGAACTGCGACGACTGCAGCAAGCAGGCCTCTAGTCTTCCGGTATTCCAAGATGTTCCTTTCAACCGATGATCGTTGGGGGCCACTTTTTTTGTAGCTTGTCTCGCTAATGATGGCTTCAGTGTGCTGCTGCTGGATGAAGCTGGGAAGGGAGTGTGCCTTGTGCCCTTTGGCGCTGGGCAGAACTCGGAGGATGCTCCTACGAACGCGCTGACAGAACAGACATTGGGTGACGAGGAATGGTGATAATAGTAAGGGTCTTCTTCCCACGGGAGGGGTGTGTCAGTGTCAGAAAAAGCGAGGAGGGCTTTCCCTTTGCGTGTTTGCTCTCTCAAAACTTGGTGGCGCACGTCAGGTCGCCGTCGTGGTGCTGAAACGGCAACAAGGCGGTCAGGTCGGTAGAGCCCTCGCGGCGCCAGCGCTTGGTGGTACTGCCCGTTGGCAGGGAACAGGGTTGCAGGGGCCCCAAAGGAAAAGAGGAGAAACAAAACATTCACATGCGAGGGAGGTCAGGCACTCGCAGAACAAAACAGAACGGCTGGCACGAGCAAGACCTTCACTAGTTGCGAGAATTGCACGGCACTTCTTAAAACTGTTTGCTGTGTCAAACTAGTTTTTACCTATTCATGAAGTTGATCAAATTCATGAGCTTGGTCATGCACATGTGTTCTAGGGTTCCCGCAAGCACGTAAGTGCACAGATAATCTCACTGTTGGATTGCCAAAACCAGAGATGGTTCAGAAGTTTTTTTTCTAGCTACATACTCTACCATTAGGACCTTAAATACCACTGAGAAAGCCTCCGAGCAAAACTTTTCTGCATTCAAGTGAATATCTAGCCACATAGGGCGGTTTCACGAAATCAGTTTCTCACCTGCCAAGCATTAAGTGATGGTCGAATGTAGAAGCACGACAATTGGCCCCATCGACGACAGAACTCGAGATGCATGATCGAGGATATATCTCAGTCGCATATACCCACGCTTACGCGGCTCTTTTCCCATTTAGAGTCGCCCCTGCAGCAATCGCCAGGGCCATTTTGCTCTTTGACGAGCTGATTGTTCAGGCGACTGGTCAAGCTTAAAAAGATTATCAACCTTTGTAAAAATTGAGTACTAGCGGATTCCCCTTTATGTCGCCGATTCTAATGCCAAGCGCCGTCCATCACAATGTGAGAGAACTTGAGCGAGCAGGAAAACACTGCCTCCACGCATTTGGTAAATTCAAAAGGTAACGTTCCCAGCATGGACTCCGGCAAGATATTGAGACGGAAGTATATGGCGCGTGAAACCGCCCTATGATCAACACAGGCAGTAGCTAGCAGACAACTAGGCTGCTTTCTAGCAGACGACGAGGCAGTTTGTTGCAGACGACAAGCCAGATTTCTAGCAGACAGCAGGCCACATTGCAAACCGCGGCAGGGCAGTCTTCTAGCACACGAGACTGGCTTTGAGGCAGAAGGCTCGCGAGGGCCACCTACCGTAGGGGGCGGCGTGTACCTGGCCTGCAGGAACGCCTGCTCCTCACGGCTTGCGGAACGTCCATTCCTGGAACACAGGGAACCAGAGGCCCTCGAAAGGCCGTCGGTGCAAGCACCGCACCCTCTCCTCGCCAAGATCCAAGCCACGAAATAAGCTACGCTTCAGAGTAGCGACGCTTCGGTTATCTTGAGGCATTCAAATTATTGTAGCTAGTTGTCTGCACTCCAATTCGCATAAGGTCCGACCGTAGCCAACGCCACAATCCAATGGAGTCAATCAAGCAGTGCCAAAAGTGTGCTGTCACGGTGCACGTCGTGTTTATGCATTTGCTTATCAGCGGCTAATCCAAACACGCAAAATAAATTCAGCAAGAGCCTGCACTTTTTTTTGCGCGCAATCATCTTAGAGCTGGTGATAGCAAATGCAAAAGGATGACGAGTGTCACGACGATGCACTTTTGGCACTGATTGATTGGCTTCAACAATCGTCAGCGTTGGCTGTGGTCCAGACAATGTTAAACGGAGTTTAGAACTTCACGTGAAATCACGCCGCCAAACACCTTACCCTCCTCCAGAAATGGTCAAACGAACTGCGACGGAGCAAAACGACGTCGCCCAAGCTTGCAGACACCGTGCCTGAAGCTTGGCTGTCGCGTGTCGCCAATTGTGCCCCCGCTCTACACAGGCAACAAAATAGTGCAGCCCGGAAGACAATCTGAGAATGGATTTTCGGTGCTCTAAATGTATGTAGCCTTTTGATTGGTCCTAATCCAAGATATGACGCAAAGTCCTGCACCAAAGAGCCGTCCATTTTTAAAGCGTCCATCCTCCGCGGTGCGTCGGGAAAGCCTGCGGGTTGGCCGCCAGAACAAAGGACCGCGCGACAGCCGTAGGAAAGGGAAGAGGTGCGGGCGGCCAGGAGGAATGACGACTCTGAAGCCAGCGTCAGCCAACGTAGAGTGGCCATCCTCTAAAACACTGCACTCTTCTTTCTCTTTGCAGGAGAAAACCGATCGTCCCTCGTCCTCGCATACGGTCATGGCAGTCGCTGATGAGGGGATGGGGACGAAGCGCCGAGTGGCAGGGAGAGGAGCCTAAGCTACGAGTACAGAAAAACGATCTTCGGTTTTTCCAAAAAAGAAGCGTGTTTCGGAGGATGCTCACTTTCCTTGGTTCTGGGATGCCAATCACTTTCCTTTGCTTCTCTCCCAGTATTGGTGAAAACCTCCTTTCGCTATGCGCCAGGCATCCTCGGTAAAGGCAGCAAAGGTTAAGGCTAGCACGCATCCGTCAAATTGAAACAGTAGTTCGAAAGATAAGCTGTGGACAT